>CM077672.1:61414873-61672373 GCA_039707655.1 Elymus sibiricus
CGTCATTTTAGAGCTATCCTAGGTTAAATAGGTCATTTTGGAGCTAATTAATGTTGTTATGTCATTTTTAGCTAGCTAAGCATATTGAGTCATTTTGTTAAGCTAAACACTTGGGAAAACTTACCGTCATCACTTAGATGTAGGTGAAGGACCGGTCGCGCCAGTGGCAGACGGAGAAGCATCGATCGATGCTTGTCGGGAGTTATGCTGCACCAAAGATCATTTGCAGTGTATCGTTAGCATGATGCAACTCAAATGTGAAGACTAGTAACTAATGACCATTCAAATGAAACTCACCGTGCCCGCCGGAGCAATGACTGGCATCGGCGAAGGGGTCGTGCCATTCTTTTCGCACATGCTCTGCACATTTGGTTTTCTCGAGTCAGTCATATTAGTTAGTAATGAAAGGAACATTACGTGCATGATTTGGCTAATATGCAGAAGAAACTTACCACGAAGAGCTCGTATAGGGCCCGTTGACCCGCCTCGTTCCGGTTCCTCTCCTCCTCCAATAGCTTAGCCGTCCTCTCCTCCGCCTCCCTCTCCCTCGCCGCCGCCTGCCGTCTCTCTTCCTCTAGAAGCGCCTGGGTCCTCGCTTCTGCTTCCTCAAGAGCAGCCTGGGTCTTAGCTCTCTCTGCCTCAATAGCAGCCTGCAACACCACTCGTTAGCATTGTAATCATCGACGGCCGCACACACAATGTAATGGAGGAAAGGTATCTGAGTCCATATAACTAACCTGGAATTCGAGCTCCATTGGCCGTGCACGAGGCCTTATCTCAGGATCGGAGCTGGTCTGGCGCTTCTTGATCTGCGGGAGAGTGCTAGTACAACGTATCAGTCCATCCCCAATGGCTAACAAGCCATGGTGCCTCCCGCCACCAGATATCATCACCAGCTCTGGATCAAGAGGTTGCTGGCTCGGGTTAAACTCCGGCCCTTTCCTCGCCTTCCCCTCGTCTCTGTACCTCACAAGCTTGTTGTGGGAGGCGCGGTTGCTGAATTTCTCTGGATCATCGAGGTCAGACTCAGAGAATGCCTTGGCCTTCTTGTACGAGGCAGTATTGGACATGGCATAGAGGTCAAACAGCTCTGGCACTGGAGCCTTGTTGTGCCGCGCCTAAAAGAGAGGAACAGAGTATTAGTTAAGGGCTCAAGCTAGCATGAAGAATGAATTTGCATGAATCATGAAGCAAACCACATACCCAGTTTTCCCCGAACCCACGTAGGTTGACGCTGCCTAGATGGTGTGGGACACCTTTCATTTGGGCACGCTTCTCCTTTGCACCGTCGTGGACGTTGCGCCATTGGGGAGTGCACCACTCATCCACCAACGCCTCCCAACAGTCCATCCTATCCGCACACCATCTCGGGGGCACCTAAGTTAAGCAAGAGAAATTTGAGCGCTACGCATACGAATCAAATCAAGGAACTAAGTACAAGGCCTTAAGAATAGGTAATTACCTTCATGTACTTCTCCTTACTCAGATAGTTGAGGCGGCACTTCTCTTTTTTCCTCCGAATACCAGTCGAGGCATAGTAGTCTCGAATAGCCTGCGTCCGAGCCTCGTGCCGAAAGTTTTGAAGTAGGCGCCTGCACTCGTTGTCGATAACCCGAGCCGCGGCCTCCTCCTGTCCCTCAGCACACCTGTAGAAGGTCTGCAATCAAACAAGAAAACACGGATTAGTACAATCACTAGGGTTGCCAATCAAAGAAGAAAACACAACGTAGACGGCAAAGGAGAAATTACCCAAAACGTCTGGATCACAATGTCGGCGACCGTGTGGCACTCGACATCGCCGATCCTATGCCCCGGCGGGGCCGGGGCAGCCAAGTAGTGCTCCCAGGTCATTACTAGCTCTGGAACCCGGCCCTCACCGGGCAACGTGACCCACCCCGGGAAGCTCTGGCGACAAATCACGCCAAGGACACTGTTGGGCTTGCGGCAACCAGGCCCGTGTGTCCAAGACCTGCAGTATGAGAAGGCCAACGCATTAGATATTCGAAGAAACGTGAAGACAAAAGGTTAAAAAAGAGTAAATGCACTTACTTCTCCCCCTGCGGCGCAATCAACCACCTCTGGTCGGGGGTCGCCGGGGTAGGCGGGAGCTTTGTACCACCACGCTGGTAGACTTTGCGCCCCTCAACCCACTCACTCTCGCTATAGCTATCAGAACTATAGCCACCCTCCGCACGGCCACTCGACGAGCCCGCACCTGGGTTCTGCTGTGACTCAGCGTGATCCCCAGTCTCGTGGGACGAAGGCTCGGCGGCCCGACGCTCGTCGGCCCCAGGCTCGTCGGCCGTAGGCGCGTCTGTCGTAGCCTCGTCTGTCATAGGCTCGTCGGCCTGAGGCTCGTGGACCGGAGTCCGAGACGGCTGCACCTCAGGCTGCTCCATCTCAGACGGAGCACTCCTGTGGTCGGGTGAATCAGCTGGGGGTGGCGGCGAGGAAGGCGTAGTAGCAGCCTTCCTACCTCTCCCGCCGCCACGTCCACCTCTACCAACCTTCTTCCCCCCGACCTCTCCCGGTCGAAGAAGAAGCGCCCGCCGGTGTCTGCATACTGAGATCCAGCGCTCTCCGGAGGTGGTGGGGTGGGATGGAAGTACCCCTCCCACCACGCGCCGAGGAAGGAGCCTCGGAGCGCTCTCGACCCGCGCCCACCATCTGTCAACACCTGCAATGACAAAGAGTAAACGAAGTTAGTACAACATTAAAAAAATGAATACCTGACATGAATATAATTTAAGTGTATCATCATCATGAACATAATAAAAAATATGCAAATGCAAATGCATGCATATTTATAGATGTAACCCTTTCGAACGGGAGATGCATAGTGGTCACGCATACTGATGATTGACACCTATAGCTGGCAAGTTTCATCGGCACGAAGACCGGAATAGAGCAAATGAAGGGGGGAGGAGGAGATGTCATTTGTGCTCACCCACGAACGCAAGGGCGGAGCTCGTCGAACGCACGGGGAGGTCGTCAAACACCAGACCCTCGCAGCCCCGAAAGAACTGCACATTTAAATCCACCCGATCAACACAAATATATATGATGTTTTTCTTAACAAAATCGGGAAATATACTTCCTAACTCATAATTCACAAATATATGACCCCATCGGCCTCTGGAAGGCCGAAGAGCACCTTTTCGGTCAACAGGAGGCCGAAGAGGTGTCGGGGGTCGGGGGTGTCGTGTCTGGGTGGCGTGGTGTCGGGGTGTCGTGGTGTCGGGGTGTCGTGTCGGGGTCGGGATGTCGGGGGGTGTCGTGTCTGGGTGTCGTGGTGTCGGGGTGTCAGGGGTGTCGGGGTGTCGGGGTCGGGGTCGGGGTGTCGGGGGGTGTTGTGTCTGGGTGTCGTGGTGTCGCGGTGTCAGGGGTGTCGGGGTGTTGGGGTCGGGGTGCCGTGTCGGGGTCGGGGTGTCGGGTCGGGGTCGGGGTGCCGTGTCGGTGTCGGGGTGTCGGGTCGGGGTCGGGGTCGGGGTGCCGTGCCGGGGTCGGGGTCGGGGTCGGGGTGTCGGGGTCGGGGTGTCGGGTCGGGGTCGGGTTGTCGGGTCGGGGTCGGGGTGCCGTGTCGGGGTCGGGATCGAGGTCGGGGTGTCGGGGTCGGGGTGTCGGGTCGGGGTCGGGTTGTCGGGTCGGGGTCGAGGTGCCGTGTCGGGGTCGGGGTTTTTTCTCTTTTTTTCTTTTCTTCTTCTTCCTCTTCTTTCTTTCCTTCCTTTTCTTCCTTTTTTTTCCTTCTTCTTCTTCTTCTTCCTCCTTTCCTTTTTCCTCTTCTTCTTCTCCTCCTCTCCTCTTTTTTCTTCTTCTTCTTCCTCTTCTTCTTTTTTCTCCTCCTCCTCCTCCTCTTCTTCTTCTTCCTTTCCTTTTTTCCTCTTCTTCTTCTCCTCCTCTCCTCTTTTTTTCTTCTTCTTCTTCTTCTTTTTTCTTCTCCTCCTCCTCTTGTTCTGTTTCTTCTTATTATTATTATTTTTTGTTCTTTTTCTTTTTTATTTTTCCTTTTTTTCATCTTCTTTTCTTCTTTTTTTTCTTCTAGGTTTTTTTTCTACCTAAATGTCTAAATATTTTTTCCTATTTACCCAAACACCTAAACAACTATTTGCAAAACATCTAAAAACAGAAAACTAAAAATCTAATTAGAAAAACAGAAAAAAAAATTAAAAGGGGGGCATGGGAAGCTCACCAGAGAGGGGCAGGGGGCAGGGCGGCCGGCGGCGAGGAGAGGAGGCCGGCGGCGAGGAGAGGAGGCCGCCGGGGAGGGGGCGGCGGCGGCAGGAGGGCCGTGAGGAGGGGGCGGCGCCGCGGTGGTGGAGGTGCGCCACGGGGACGGGGGCAGGCGGTGGTGGAGGGCGGGGAGGGGGAGGCGGCGGCAGTGAGAGAGGGGGGGAGGGGGCGGCGGCGAGAGGGCGGGGAGGGGGCGGCGGCGAGAGGGCGGGGAGGGGGCGACGAGAGGGCGGGGAGGGGGCGGCGGCGGCGGCGGTGAGAGAGGGGAACGGGCGCGGGTGTGATAGAGAGAGAGGTGAGAGAAAGAGAGAGAGGCGGGAGGCGCGGGGGGATGGCGAAAATTAAGCCCCCTCTTTGCCGTCTGCTGGCAGACGGCAAAGTTCTTTGCCGTCTGCCAGCAGACGGCAAAGAGGGGGGCCGTTAGCCCGTCCCCGCCGTTACACTGTGGGGCCCCCCCTCACCTCTTTGCCGTCTGCCAGCAGACGGCAAAGAAGTGGCCCGTGTGACCTGGCAAGTGCAGTACCAAGTGGGGCCCACTTTGTTCTTTGCCGTCTGCTGGCAGACGGCAAAGAACTCTTTGCCGTCTGCCAGCAGACGGCAAAGAAGTCCAGATGGCAAAGAGCCTCTTTGCCATCAGCATGTTCTTTGCCGTCTGCTTTATAAAAGCAGACGGCAAATATCCTCTTTGCCATCTGCCAGCAGACGGCAAAGAGCTGGCAGATGGCAAAGTCTCTGATTCCAGTAGTGGTTCCCGTTGCCCGCCGCTATGGATCGTGCCTTGTATGAAGAACGCCTGGGACTGGAACCAGGTGGTGTACATGGAGTCCATCGATAACATTTAAGTGGAGTAGTCATGCACAAAATTATGGGAGCGCTGTTATTCTATGTAGAGTAGTGCACAAATTTTAATACAGGAATGGGGTATGAACTTGTGTGGCATGTTGGCATATGTCCCTTAGAACTTACTAGTAAATGTGTACGTGCTACTTGTGTGGCTGTTGCACGGGCTCCGACACGCTTTGTGAGATTACTAAAAGGTGGCGCAGCTTTGGCTATAACTAACCTTGCGCTTGGCTCTTCGCCTCTTCCGGAAGTCGAACAATGATGATGGTACTATTACTAGTAGTACTACTGTGGTAGGAGTAGTAGGAGTATAAAGCTTCTCCTCGTCCTGTGAGCCACCGAGCGCGCGTGGGCGAGGGAGAGGGCGTAGTAAGCAAGCTTCTCCTCGTTCTGTGAGTTGACGGGACACATCAAAGTAGTACTCCCTCCGGTCCTTTTTATAGTCCACATATAAGTTTTGTCCGAAGTTCTGTACTAGTAGTCTCCAAAAAGAGCCGACCATGTCCATGGCTACCATCCCATGCTCTGTCACTGTACGTGCACGATTCACGTGCCATTGAAGAAAAAAAATGCGTACGTGCCATTGAAGAAAAAAACTTTATTTACAAATAACGCGCCACCGCATCATGGTCGAACTTTGATTCGTTCACGCGTGGTTCCCGACCCTCCACTTAAGTGAACAACTACTACACGCGTCAAATTATCACATGAGCTGCCTCTTCATACAGAAATGAGCTCCACCGTGTACTCGCGTGTGTGTGTTAGGGAAAGAGGCAAAGAGTACGCGCGTCGGTGCGTGCACCTCTTCTCTTCGTGCATGTACTCCTTTTTTTTGTGGGTGATTCGTGCACGTACTCCACCTACATTGGTGACCGTTGGTGAGTCTCACTTACACTACTTATCTCCATATTCTTGCATGACACGTGGACCTGGGATGTCCCATGTGTCGGCAAAAGGAAGAAGAACGATTTCCGACGATCGAGAAGGAGCTAGGAACCGCGCGGTGGAGTACTAGACCGGAGGAGTCCGAAACACGGCAGCCAAGTGTAGTTACATCATACATGGCCCACCTCACTCTATCACCATATTCTCAGCCTCCATGCGACACCTAGCTCCACCAGCCCGTATCGCTTCTAGCTCCTCTTCTCTCTCAAAGTGCGGCGGGTTGGCGATTTTGCCATCAATTGAGGTCGGTTTGCTCCCACTCCCTCCCACATGTTAGTGATATGCCAAGAGCATTCTAAAAAAATGATATGCCAAGAGGAACCGCTTTGACCGATGGACCAAACGTGACAGGCGTGCCGTGAGTGAGTCCAGTTTCTCGTTTTGAACTTGTTTGGTGTAGTAGTAACACTTGGTTTTGCACCTTCATAGATTGATGCAATTCCCCGCTAAAAAGGCGCTTCGCTTTCTACTAATCCCGTCAACCGTCCTGCTATAGTATATCACTAACATCTGGTTTATAGAGCTTAATCTCCAAATTTTTGTATTACTATACCATTTTGTCAGTCTAAATTTTACTGGTCACAATCACATGTATAGATTTCAAAGCACATTAAATTGTTGCGTGCAAGGATTAATAGAAAACTAAGCAATGCATGTAAATGTTATTGTTCATTGTACTCCTCATGCATGCATGCGTTGATACGTAGTACTACTCTAAACACTCACCATCTAGTAGTTCATTGGTTGGTTTCGATTTTTGAATTGAGCCCCATAAACCCATATTGATGCTATGCTGCTACCATCCAATATTTGCGTGCGGTGGTTTCTAGAATAGAAAGGAGGTACTTATTGTGGGAAAGGTGAAATGATGGTTGCTTCATCCGAGCAACTTACTGTAGGAATATTGGAGTACGAGCGGATTCAACAAATAGTGAAATGATGGTTGCTTCGTCCGAGCAACTTACTGTGGCAAAGGTGGGGCCCTGTGATTTGACTGCTCAATAGTCATTATTACTGCGACGCAACGACCGGGGTGAACCCCCCTGCGGTTGTGCACTCAATATTGGTGCATGGCACGTGGACCAGGATGCTGGATGTCCCACATGTCGGCGAAAGATGGTTTCTGGCATTGTAATCAAGCTTTTAGGATTTTTTTATATGTCACATAATTTTCCAGCATAATAAATTATACTGTAATGCTATGAAGCTTTGAACTTTGGTTTCTTGTGTCCACTTGCCTCCAACGTTGTCTCGTTACAACATTCCATCAAATACAAGGTTGTCTCGTTACAACATTCCATCAAATACAAAAAAGACTAACATGGATGCTAATGCATCACAATGATTCGCAGATCAGCCCCAATATTTACATCACAACTGAAGAAAAAGTTGTGAGAAGGTCTACAAATAAAGAAAAATTAAAAATTGATCGATGCTGTCCGTAGGCATGGTTCCATTTCCTGGCCACGGTGTTCATTGGTCGGCAGCTAGTTTCACGCAGCTCTGTCGAACTTAACAAGACATGTTTGCCAAGAAAGAAGTGTATGGAGGACATGGACCATCCGATCATTTTGTGCAGTTCCACTAAAATCGAGCTGAGCATCCCTGTTTGCAAAGATATGAATAAGTGTTTTTACAATAATAGTGGCACTAGGTGATGAAACATACACACACAAATAGAAGCCGATCACCTTTGCAATCTCTCGTAAAACTAACTACTTGTTGGAGAAGATTAGGCTCGGAGTTGGATGAGGAGGATAGCACAACCAATCTCCCTTTGTGCAGTCCCACTAAAATGTAGAAACGTTGCCCGTGTGACATTTTAGTGGAACCGCACAGAACACTCTTAAGAAAAAAGTGATTTGTGCAGTTCACCAAAAGGTCACAATAGCAACGAGGTGAAATGGATAGCCCTGTTTGCAAAAAGAGGTAGAAAGGAAACAATTACTGGTCAATAACAGTTGATGACACATACGCCGACAAAAAGAAGCATATTCATTGTCTTCAGGGGGAGATAGCATCATAGTGGTTTCTCTCAAATGGTGTGAGGACGAGATTGCAAAATGGGAGGTACGCCGGCCGAGCTACATTTTAGGCAAAGAACAAGAAAAGATCCACATGCAGGATTTTCCACATGCAGCGACCTGGGAAGTTGGGCAGTGGAGCAAGGCCGGTTCCAGAGGAAGCAGTACCTGAGGGTCGTCGGGATGTAACTAGGAGGGCGGCGGCAGCCGGGATCTGCTGCGGCAGTGAGTGTGGCACCCCGGCTCAGAGCAACCGGTTTACCTTGCATTGCCAGCCCAGAGATCAAGTCTTCTGGCAATACACAACAACTTGGTACAGAAAACAACCGCTTTATTGATCTCTTAGCGGAAACATAGGTTTACATCTTACATGATGAGCGAGACCAAGCGGCACACACGGTGCGGCTGCACTTATGTACATTATTTAGTAGACATGGCAGGGGCCTCGATGATAAGGGAACTACTACGCGGCAGCGGAATGACGGGGTAGCGGAACTCCATTCCACAGGGACACTGCTGGGACGTGGCCTAGATCGCGACAAACTGCTCAACGTCAACTCCTTGCACGGCTTCTCCTGCATCTGGCATGATAAGCCAGGTGAGTACTTTGAATGTACTCGCAAGCTCACAACAAACAAGACAAGTACGGCAAACAATAACAAGGCATTTAACAGATTTATTGCATGAGCATGATGCTACTCAACATGAGATGTGCGTGAAATATTGCCATGGTCTTCGGGACCAACTTACCATCTCGGGGTTACCGCATAACCACCGTTCATAACTTACCAACGTGATCCTTACTGGATCACATTCATACCTTTCATAGTGATCCTCGATCACCATTTCTGCATGTGCCATCTTGTGAATCTTAGTGTGCAAGTTAATTATTTCTGTTGACCCACGGTGTGACCTACTACGAACTGTGTCTATATCCGAGGACGCGGCTATCGATAGATTATACACTCTGCAGAGGTTAGTACACTGTACCCACACCACGGAACTCATGGCCTCGTGCTCCCATTCGGGTGGACCAACGACATTCCGACAAAACCAGTCTATTGCATGACACTCTCCCGGCCACTCCGACAAACTCCCCTTTGGGCTATGTCCTGGGTGACCCTGATGTCAACATGTGACATCTGCCACCTCTGTGGCTGCCACCGTCGTGGCCTAACAAAACTGTCCCAAACGGGGACCTCGGTACCATCAAAACTTGGGTCCTCAAGGTTATGACTGCCTACCGGGCCAGGGTAGCGCCAGAGCACAACCTTCCCTCGTAGGAGGCACCGACGAGAGGCATGACAATAGACCGCATTAGGGCCTCCCCATCCAGGCAAGTGTGGTTGCACTGGTGAGCTCGATTCGGTGGCACCATGACTCGATCAACAGCAGGTTCAAGTTGGATTATTACCAAGTTTAACTTGAAAGAAAATGATTCGAGCCATAGTGAATGAATGGATGCACGGGTCATGATCATGAAATATGAATGCATCTTACTACCATATGAACATATGACATGATACCTACTGCACACTAGCAATAAAACATGGAACTTACTGCATATCATTAAAAGGACAAGAACAAGTATATGCAAAAAGATCTATATAGCAAGTTATTTTAAATAGTGGATAAATGACGAATTTAACTCAATTAAACCAAGTCATTGCAATGCCATCCTTGCATATGAATGTTGTGGCTTGCCTTGGTTCGGAGGAGTGTCACAGTACTCCTGGCCTTCTTCAACACAATTAGAAGCTTCTGAAAATAATTTAAATGCAAAAAGAAAATGTCACATACTACTGTTTATTGCACCAGAAATTCTCAACAGCAAGAAAAATTCTGAAACTTGGCATACAGAAACTTTGGAATTTTACAAACCAGTAGCAAAAAGAATCATCTCATTTGGACTTATAGATTAAAAGATATAGCTGGTCAAAGTTGGATAGTTTCTGGTCAAAATTTCTATTTAAAAGAAAAACCAGAACAGGCCACGTCGAAGGCGTATTCGAAGAATACGTCTCCACTTACGTACCGGTTCGGGTGAGGGAGAGAGAATGACAGGTGCGGCCGTGGTGTCAGGGTTAAATAGAGAGAGAGAAACAGAGGGCGGCGGCGCTGTCGTCGGCGTTTCTCCGGCGAGGAGACGTCGGCGATCACCGGAGAGGAGGGGAATGGGTTCAGCTCGTCGAGACGGTCATGTATGTACCCGAAACACAGACAGGGGTGGTCGGACGGCGTCGCGGCGATCCTCTCCAGAGACGGCGGCGGCGGAGCTGATCGGAGTTGACGATTCCGGCGACAATCCGGTGAGCCCTAGGTACCGTCGTGCTCAGGAGGTTGATGCGGTCTCAGTGGTGGCAGTGGTTCGAGCTGAGGTGGGCTAGGATGAGTGCTAGGAGCAGGGGGATCCACGGCGGTCACCGGCGATGTTTGAAGGCCAGAGGCCTTCCCGGCGTTGCCAGCAGCTGTAGGAGGTCGTTTGCGAGAGGTGAGTTGGGTTGGGATGGCTAGAACGAGCAGAGGGGAGCTCCATTTATAGGAAGAGGCGAGGTAGGTTTCGGGCGTCGCCGGAGCTATGCGGGAGGGCGACCTATGGGCGGCTGGAGCTCAGGCGAGCTAGGGGACGACGCGGGAGAAGCCAAGCATAGTGCTTGCATGCACACGCGGGCGCAGGCGCACTAAGGAGGAACAGAGCGCGCGTGCAAGCCACTGTGCCGACCGCTAGGGCCGTGGCGGCTTCCGGCGTGCGGGCTACCGGCGACGGAGGAGGTCAGAGAGGGGCTGGGGGGATGAATGGGTGTGCGCTGAGTGGATTGGACAGGCTGCGGTGGCGCGAGGAGGTTGGATGGACGGCGGCCGAGAGGACCCGACGTGCAGAGCGCAGCAAGAGACCCGTCGAACACCTTGCGCACGCGCGGTCACCGCGTGCACTGGCACAGGGGTGGCTTTCGGCGCTGCCAGACCATGTCTACGGTGTTGTCCTCTCAAAGCTTTGCCTAGAAATGCGCTGGGCTTGCCAAATGGTGCATTGGAGGTGACAAGAGCAAGCTCAAAAGTTTCTGGACAGAAACTTCCTCCAAAAGCTGGGGACAAACGGCTGAGATTCTAGGGCTGGTTTTAGGCGTTTAAGCATTACTTAGGAAGGTCATTAAGGGGTAAAAATTTCAGATTAAAAGGATCAAGGAAAAATATAGTTGCTTCACAATGTGCTCTTTCTGACCAGAAGCAAAAACATTTTCCCTGGCTGAAATTTTCCAAATGACCATGGTATATTTTTGCATAGGAAGGTGAGGCATGTCCCAAAGAATATTTGGGAATTTTCTAGGATTTTTCTGAGCAATAAAAATAGGGGTTGCTTAAGAGCTTAGTGAGAAAAGAGGCATTTTCAGAGAGAAAAAGGGTATAATGCCATTAAATAAAAATACCCAATGGCATTATTATGAGAGGGATGAGGTCTAGGAAGTGTTTAAGGATGAAGGAACCCACTTGGAAGAAAATCAAAAATAAATCCAAGTGGTAAGTCCAAAAGAAATGACTCGAAAACCCAATTGCAAATAAAACATTCAATAAATCCAAATAAAATCCAAATAAAAGAAAAAGGCAAAATCCAGGGTGTTACAAACCTCCCCCCCTTAGGATCAATCTCGTCCTCGAGATTCGGTTTCTCGGGAAACAAATATGGGTATGCAGTCCTTAAGAAATCCGCTCTTTCCCAGGTGGCTTCGTCCTCAGTGTGGTGCTCCCATTGGACCTTGTAAAACTTTATAGTTTTGCTGCGGGTGACTTTGTCCATTTCTTCCAGGATTCTCAAGGGTTTCTCCTCGTATGTTAAATCCTTGGCCAGCTCTAGTTCTGCCATATCTGCCTGCTTTGCGGGTGGTGCGATGCATCTCCGTAGCTGAGATACGTGGAATACATCGTGAACCTCGGATAGTTCGGGAGGCAATTCCAACCGATAGGCCACTTGGCCCACTCTGGTCATAACTAGAAATGGACCGATATATCTTGGTGCAAGTTTTCCCCGAGTATGAAACCTCTTGACTCCTTTCATAGGGGTAACTCGGAGATATGCATATTCACCTGGTTGGAAGCTGATCTGCCTATGCTTTGAGTCATAGTAACTTTTCTGACGAGATTTGGCCACTTGTAGTCTATCTCGAATTTCTTTGACTTGCTTTTCTGCTTCCATCATCAGATCAGTCCCGAAGATTCGGCTGTCTCCTGTCTGAGACCAGTTCAGCGGTGTACGGCACTTACGCCCATATAGAGCCTCAAAAGGTGACATTTTGAGACTAGTCTTATAGCCGTTGTTGTAGGAGAACTCAGCGTACGGCAGGCTGTCTTCCCATTTGGGTCCTTGTGCAAGAGCGCATGCCCGGAGCATATCTTCCAAGATTTGATTTACTCGCTCCGTCTGTCCATCTGTCTGCGGGTGATAAGCGGTGCTGTGCTTCAAGGCGGTTCCCAAGGCTTGGTGTAGACGTAGCCAGAATGCTGGGGTAAACAAAGACCCTCGGTCTGAAGTGATAGTCCTGGGTACCCCATGCAGACTAACAATCCTGGATACATAGAGTTGAGCAAGTTGATCTGCACGGTAGGTGGTTCTGATTGGAATAAAGTGGGCCACCTTGGTAAGCATGTCGACCACGACCCATATGGCATTGTTTCCTCGTGGGGTTCTGGGTAATCCCACGATGAAGTCCATGCAGATATCATCCCACTTCCATTGTGGAACGGGTAAGGGTTGAAGCAGACCGGCTGGTTTCTGGTGTTCAGCCTTCACCTTGTTGCATATATCACAACAGGCGATGTAATAGGCGATGTCTTTCTTCATACCTTTCCACCAGAACGTTTGCTTCAAGTCTTGGTACATTTTAGTGCCTCCGGGATGAATAGAGTATGCGGACTCGTGGGCTTCCTTCAGAATTTGTTGTTTTAATTCTCCGAGGTCCGGCACACATACTCGATCTCGAAATCGGAGTGTACCTTTGTCATCAATGTTGAAATCTGGCGTCTTCCCTTCTCGTACTTGAGTCATTATCTTTAGTAACATCGGGTCACCAGGTTGAGCCTTTCGAATTTCGTCTTCTAGGGTAGGGGTTACTTCCAAGGTAACCGCGCAGATTGCATCACATAAGATCATATTGAGCTGAGCTATTTCTTCTTGGAGTGTTGGGTGCAGACGCTCGAGTAATGAGTTTGCGGTAGCCGGTTTGCGACTGAGGGCATCGGCGACCACATTCGCTTTCCCTGGGTGGTAGTTGATACCCAGGTCATAGTCTTTGACCAACTCAAGCCATCTTCTTTGTCGGAGGTTCAAGTCCGGCTGTGTGAATATATACTTGAGACTCTTGTGGTCGGTGTAGATTTGACATCGCTTTCCGATGATGTAATGCCTCCAAATCTTTAAGGCGTGGACCACTGCTGCCATCTCTAAGTCATGTGTAGGGTAGTTCTCCTCATGGGGTCGGAGCTGTCTTGATGCGTAGGCTACGACCTTTCCATCTTGCATAAGTACACACCCAATGCCACGCCTGGATGCGTTGCAATAGATGTCGAAGCTCCGGTAGATGTCTAGTAGAGTCAGCACTGGAGCGGTAGTCAAACGGGTCTTGAGCTCATTGAAACTGTTCTCACATGCTTCGGTCCATATAAACTTCTGATTCTTCTTAAGCAGTTCAGTCATTGGCTTGGCAATCTTTGAGAAGCCCTCAATGAAACGACGGTAATAGCCTGCTAGACCCAAGAAACTTCTGATTTCTGTTATTGAAACAAGTGTCTTCCACTTCAGAACTTCGGTGACTTTGCTTTGGTCCACGGCCACTCCTTGAGCGGAAAGGGTATGCCCAAGGAATCCCACTTCTTTTAGCCAAAATTCGCATTTGCTGAACTTGGCGTAGAGTTGATGAGCGCGTAATCGTTCCAACACTGCTCGGAGATGTTGTTTGTGCTCCTCTTCACTTTTGGAATATATGAGGATGTCATCAATGAACACCACTACAAACTTATCCAAGAAGTCCATGAATACCTTGTTCATCATGTGCATGAAGAATGTAGGAGCGTTGGTCAGTCCAAATGACATGACCGTATACTCGTACAGCCCGTATCTTGTGGTGAATGCTGTCTTAGGGATATCTTCTTTTCTGATTTTCAGCTGGTGGTACCCGGTGCGCAAGTCGATCTTGGAGAACACTTGAGCTCCGCTGAGTTGATCGAACAAATCATCAATCCTGGGCAGCGGGTTTTTATTCTTGATGGTGACATCATTGAGAGCACGATAGTCAACACACATCCGAAGACTGCCGTCTTTCTTGCCCACGAATATTGCAGGTGCACCCCAAGGAGATGAGCTGGGGCGAATATATCCTTTTTGGAGCATCTCATCCAATTGCTTCTTCAACTCCACTAGTTCAGACGAAGGCATTCGATAATATTTCTTGTAAATTGGTGCTGTTCCGGGTACAAGCTCAATAGAAAATTCCAGCTCCCGGTCAGGTGGCATGCCTGGCAATTCATCTGGAAACACATCTGGGAACTCACAGACCACTGGGACTAGATTCATTTCTGTGGCGATGGCTGCATAAACCATTCCTTTCTTCGGTATGGCTCGACCAGCATAGAATCGGGCAAACTGACCTGAGGGATTTATGAGTGTGACTTCTCTTGTTGCGCAGTTGATACAGACCTGGTGTCTTGTCAACCAATCCATCCCCAAAATAATATCCAAGGTGGGAGACTCAATGGATACCAGTGATGCGGGGAAGATGACTCCATAGATTGATATTTTCAATCCTCGGCATACAATATTTGTCTTGAGCATGGATCCGGGGGACTGTACCACCATAGCTTTGTCCAAAAGAGTATAGGGAATGCGATGTCGGGCAATAAAACTCCGCGAAATAAAAGAATGGGAAGCCGCGGAATCGAATAAAATTGTTGCAGGTATGTCATTAACAGGAAACATACCAATGACCACCTCGGGGACTTCGGCGGCTTCTTCAGCGGAGATATGATGAACTTGCCCTTGAATGTATCTCCGTTTGGGGAATTGCCCCACGTAATTGACTTGAGGTTTCAGGTTGGCTTGTGCCTTGCCGTTCTTGGGACACTGCCTAGCGTAATGCCCAGTCTGTCCGTAGGTGAAACAGGCATTGTTACGCTGACAGTCTTCCTTATTTGGCTTGGCGACCACAGTCTTGATCTGACTTTCATTCTTGATGTTCCCCTGCTGCCAGGTCGGCTTGAACTCGAACTGAGGTTGCTGCCAAGTACGAACCTTCTGAAAAACTTGCCCTTCCTTCTTGGGTTCAAACTTGCGTTTGCGGTCTTCAAAGGCAGTCTTATGATCACTAACCAGTTTGTGTTCCCTTTCGGAAATGAGTGCCTTGTTTACCAAGGTTTGGAAGTCGGGGAAATCCAGCATGCTGAGTGCACATCGGAGGGTAAGATTGAGCCCTCCGAGGAACCGATCTATCTTCCGTTCTTCAGTGGCCACATCATGAGTGGAGTAATGGGCCAAATGATTGAACTTGTTTAAATATTCACTTACAGTCGAGGTTCCTTGGGTAAGAGTGAGAAATTCTCGCTGCTTGACCTTCATGATGCCGGCAGGAATATGGTACTTGCGGAATTTGTCTTTGAATTTTTCCCAAGTAAACTCGTCTTCAACGGGCCACATCTCTTTGGCATTGTCCCACCATATAGCAGCTGGTCCTTCTAAATAATGAGTGACGAATGGTACCTTGTCGGCATCTTCGATGCGAGCAATTTCCAGCTTCTTCTCTATGGTCCTTAACCAATCATCGGCTTCCATCAGGTCCATGGCTTGACTGAAACTTCGGGGCTTGGTCCTCTGAAAGTCTGACAGCTTGGAGTGATTACCATTGTGATTATTCTGCCCAACCACAGTCTGCATGCTCCTCAAGAATTCCATTAGATCTTGGTTCCTCTTCTCTTCAAACATCCGCATAATCTATTCTATTGTGGGTGCTTGAGGTGGAGGAGGTGGTGGCTGATATGCTTCCGGAGAATGTCCTGCTTGCCTGGCGGATTGACGAACTGGAGTGTCGTCGCCACCATGACAGTTACTGCCACACCTTGTCATCCTATATATGTTTCCCAATACGAAGCATCGAGATGAGCAACATCCATTAGGGAAAAACAAGCAAAATAGGGAGGTGAAGCAACAAACCCGAAAAAATAAATCGAGAAAAGCCAAAGCGAATAACAGAAAGCATCATAATTATACAATACACCATCCAGCATACATAGCAAGGTAACAACATGGATAGTACCACTACATGCATACAACCAAACACCACATCATCCTCGTCTACATGCGACGACCGGGATCGCACTGGCACACTAACGGTCCTGCTGGTGTCTCCTCGGTGTCAGACTCCGAACCGGAACTGATAACGAATACATCCGGAGCAAAGGAAACACGACGAAGCTGACGGGAAGGCTCTCCCTCAGGGTCTGGAGCAGGGTGACTCCGTAGCATCGGAGCGGCTGGGGTAGCAAGAAGCATAGCCCACTGGGCTGGGGACTCGTGGGGAGTCACTACCGAAGTGCCTGAGCTACTCTGGGAGGGTGTGGGGATCACTGGTGTGGATGGGGGTAAGGTAGCTGGGGGAACAAGTGATGTGTGGATAAGCAGAGGTGGAGCGAATGCAGATCGAGCGGCAGCTAGCTCACCTCGAACGCGGGTCAGCTCCTGGGCTAGACTGGTGATCAGAAAGTATCCTGCTGTTATGTAGCGAGACAGGTGACTGGCTGACCGGTCGCACTCCGGATTAATGTAAGGGAAGCGGATCTGTCTTGACTCGTACAGGGACGGATAGAAGTAGAAACCTGGGTGACTCTGCATCTGAACCTCGTTATAGCGTAAGTCAGTGAGAGCCTCGAATGCTGCAAACTGGACCGCCTGGTCGGGTGTAGAAGCCGTCCCGCTCTTGGTGGAGCGAGTGTACGTGCCCACCACGGTACTTTTGTGCAGGATGACCTCCGCGTGATACTCGTAAACGCCATCGGCGAGCTGCTCTCGGTACACCTGGTATATGGGGTCATCGCCATCGGGGTAGAGTCGGCGCCACACATTGGTCAGCAGATGCGGAAAGGTGGAAGGTGCCGGCTCAGGATGGTATGGATAAGGGACTGGTGCCATCTACACTCACAACATTAGCTGGTTAGCATAAAATGCAAACTATATGCATGCGATGCAACACCCAAGTGCACAATCAACCTCAAATCACTACAGGGGCTAAAACTACCGTTTTCTAACGCGTCGGCTGTCTAGGGCGTCCTACAGTCAGTGCGGCTCTGATACCAAGCGTTGTGGCACCCCGGCTCAGAGCAACCGGTTTACCTTGCATTGCCAGCCCGAGAACAAGTCTTCTGGCAATACACAACAACTTGGTACAGAAAACAACCGCTTTATTGATCTCTTAGCGGAAACATAGGTTTACATCTTACATGATGAGCGAGGCCAAGCGGCACACATGGTGCGGCTGCACTTATGTACATTATTTAGTAGACATGGCAGGGGCCTCGATGATAAGGGAACTACTATGCGGCAGCGGAATGACGGGGTAGCGGAACTCCATTCCACAGGGACACTGCAGGGATGCGGCCTAGATCGCGACAAACTGCTCAACGTCAACTCCTTGCACGGCTTCTCCTGCATCTGGCATGATAAGCCAGGTGAGTACTTTGAATGTACTCGCAAGCTCACAGCAAACAAAACAAGTACGGCAAACAATAACAAGGCATTTAATAGATTTAATGCATGAGCATGATGCTACTCAACATGAGATGTGCGTGAAACATTGCCATGGTCTTCGGGGCCAACTTACCATCTCGGGGTTACCGCATAACCACCGTTCATAACTTACCAACATGATCCTTACTGGATCACATTCATACCTTTCATAGTGATCCTCGATCACCATTTCTGCATGTGCCATCTTGTGAATCTTAGTGTGCAAGTTAATTATTTCTGTTGACCCACGGTGTGACCTACTACGAACTGTGTCCATATCCGAGGATGCGGCTATCGATAGATTATACACTCTGCAGAGGTTAGTACACTGTACCCACACCACGGAACTCATGGCCTCGTGCTCCCATTCTGGTGGACCAACGACATTCCAACAAAACCAGTCTATTGCATGACACTCTCCCGGCCACTCCGACAAACTCCCCTTTGGGCTATGTCCTGGGTGACCCTGATGTCAACATGTGACATCTGCCACCTCTGTGGCTGCCACCGTCGTGGCCTAACAAAACTGTCCCAAACGGGGACCTCGGTACCATCAAAACTTGGGTCCTCAAGGTTATGACTGCCTACCGGGCCAGGGTAGCGCCAGAGCACAACCTTCCCTCGTAGGAGGCACCGACGAGAGGCATGACAATAGACCGCATTAGGGCCTCCCCATCCAGGCAAGTGTGGTTGCACTGGTGAGCTCGATTCGGTGGCACCATGACTCGATCAACAGCAGGTTCAAGTTGGATTATTATCAAGTTTAACTTGAAAGAAAATGATTCGAGCCATAGTGAATGAATGGATGCACGGGTCATGATCATGAAATATGAATGCATCTTACTACCATATGAACATATGACATGATACCTACTGCACACTAGCAATAAAACATGGAACTTACCGCATATCATCAAAAGGACAAGAACAAGTATATGCAAAAAGATCTATATAGCAAGTTATTTTAAATAGTGGATAAATGACGAATTTAACTTAATTAAACCAAGTCATTGCAATGCCATCCTTGCATATGAATGTTGTGGCTTGCCTTGGTTCAGAGGAGTGTCACAGTACTCCTGGCCTTCTTCAACACAATTAGAAGCTTCTGAAAATAATTTAAATGCAAAAAGAAAATGTCACATACTACTGTTTATTGCACCAGAAATTCTCAACAGCAAGAAAAATTCTGAAACTTGGCATACAGAAACTTTGGAATTTTACAAACCAGTAGCAAAAAGAATCATCTCATTTGGACTTATAGATTAAAAGATATAGCTGGTCAAAGTTGGATAGTTTCTGGTCAAAATTTCTATTTAAAAGAAAAACCAAAACAGGCCACGTCGAAGGCGTATTCGAAGAATACGTCTCCACTTACGTACCGGTTCGGGTGAGGGAGAGAGAATGACAGGTGGGGCCGTGGTGTCAGGGTTAAACAGAGAGAGAGAGAAACAGAGGGTAGGGGCGCTGTCGTCGGCGTTTCTCCGGCGAGGAGACGTAGGCGATCACCGGAGAGGAGGGGAATGGGTTCAGCTCGTCGAGACGGTCATGTACGTACCCGAAACACAGACAGGGGTGGTCGGACGGCGTCGCGGCGATCCTCTCCAGAGACGGTGGCGGCAGAGCTGATCGGAGTTGACGATCCCGGCGACAATCCGGTGAGCCCTAGGTACCGTCGTGCTCAGGAGGTTGATGCGGTCTCAGTGGTGGCAGTGGTTCGAGCTGAGGTGGGCTAGGATGAGTGCTAGGAGCAGGGGGATCCACGGCGGTCACCGGCAATGTTCGAAGGCCAGAGGCCTTCCCGGCGTTGCCAGCAGCTGTAGGAGGTCGATTTGAGAGAGGTGAGGTGGGTTGGGATGGCTAGAACGAGCAGAGGGGAGCTCTATTTATAGGGAGAGGCGAGGTAGGTTTCGGGCGTCGCCGGAGCTGTGCGGGAGGGTGACCTGGGGGCGGCTGGAGCTCAGGCGAGCTAGGGGACGACGCGGGAGAAGCCAAGCATAGTGCTTGCACGCGCACGCGGGCGCAGGCGCACTAAGGAGGAATAGAGCGCGCGTGCAAGCCACTGTGCCGACCGCTAGCGTCGTGGCGGCTTCCGGCGTGCGGGCTACCGGCGACGGAGGAGGTCAGAGAGGGGCTGGGAGGATGAATGGGTGTGCGCTGAGTGGATTGGACAGGCTGCGGTGGCGTGAGGAGGTTGGATGGACGGCGGCCGAGAGGACCCGACGTGCAGAGCGCGGCGAGAGACCCGTCGAACACCTTGCGAAATGGCACAGGGGTGGCTTTCGGCGTTGGCTTTTGGCGCTGCCACACCATGTCTACGGTGTTGTCCTCTCAAAGCTTTGCCTAGAAATGCGCTGGGCTTGCCAAATGGTGCATTGGAGGTGACAAGAGCAAGCTCAAAAGTTTCTGGACAGAAACTTCCTCCAAAAGCTGGGGACAAACGGCTGAGATTCTAGGGCTGGTTTTAGGCGTTTAAGCATTACTTAGGAAGGTCATTAAGTGGTAAAAATTTCAGATTAAAAGGATCAAGGAAAAATATAGTTGCTTCACAATGTGCTCTTTCTGACCAGAAGCAAAAAAAATTTCCCTGGCTGAAATTTTCCAAATGACCATGGTATATTTTTGCATAGGAAGGTGAGGCATGTCCCAAAGAATATTTGGGAATTTTCTAGGATTTTTCTGAGCAATAAAAATAGGGGTTGCTTAAGAGGTTAGTGAGAAAAGAGGCATTTTCACAGAGAAAAAGGGTATAATGCCATTAAATAAAAATACCCAATGGCATTATTATGAGAGGGATGAGGTCTAGGGATGGTTTAAGGATGAAGGAACCCACTTGGAAGAAAATCAAAAATAAATCCAAGTGGTAAGTCCAAAAGAAATGACTGGAAAACCCAATTGCAAATAAAACATTCAATAAATCCAAATAAAATCCAAATAAAAGAAAAAGGCAAAATCCAGGGTGTTACAGTGAGCAAGGGGCGAAGGCCCTACCGCACCGGAGCTTGGTCGGAGAGAACGGCGGGTACCGTAGATCGGGACGTGATACGTCCATTTTGCATCATGTTTTACTACCCTTATTTATAGTGTTTTTTTATCAATATAACACTTTGTGGAGCAATTCTAATGCCTTTTCTCTCTTAATATGCAAGATTTACACAAGGAGGGAGATTACCGGCAGCTGGAATTCTGGACCTGAAAAAGCTATGTCAGAGATACCTATTCTGCACATCTCCAAATGAGCTGAAATTTCACGGAGATTTATTTTGGAATAAATAAAAAATACTGGAAGCAAGAAGTACCAGAGGGGACCACCCAGGTGCCCACGAGGCACCAGGGCGCGCCACCCCCCCCCCCCCCCCCAGGCGCGCCCTGGTGGCTTGTGGGGCCCCTGGTCAGCCTCCGGTGCCCATTTTCTGGTATATAAGCCCATTTGCCCTAGAAAAAATAGGGAGAAGACTTTTGGGATGGTGCGCCGCTGTCTCGAGGCGGAACTTGGGCAGGAGCACTTTTGCTCTCCGGCGGAGCGATTTCGCCGGGGATACTTCCCTCCGGGAGGGGGAAATTGGAGCCACCGACATCACCAACGATCCTCTCATCATGGGAGGACCAATCTTCATCAACATCTTCACCAGCACCATCTCATCTCAAACCCTAGTTCATCTCTTGTATTCAATCTTTGTCTCAAAACCTCAGATTGGTACCTGTGGGTTGCTAGTAGTGTTGATTACATCTTGTAGTTGATGCTAGTTGGTTTATTTGGTGGAACATTATATGTTCAGATCCAATATGCTATTTAATACCCCTCTGATCTTGGACATGATGATGATTTATGAGTAGTTACTTTTGTTCTTGAGGACATGGGAGAAGTCTTGTCATAAGTAATCATGTGAATTTGGTATTCGTTCGATATTTTGATGACATGTATGTTGTTGATTCTCTTAGTGGTGTCATGTGAACGTCGACTACATGACACTTCACCATCTTTGGGCCTAAGGGAATGCATTGTGGAGTAGTAGTTAGATGATGGGTTGCTAGAGTGACAGAAGCTTAAACCCTAGTTTATGAGCTATTCCGTAAGGGGCTGACTTGGATCCATATGTTTAATGCTATGGTTAGAGTTATCTTCATTCTTCTTTCGTAGTTGCGGATGCTTGCGAGAGGGGGTAATCATAAGTGGGAGGCTTGTTCAAGTAAGAACAGCACCCAAGCACCAGTCGACCCACATATCAAATTATCAAAGTAGCGAACGCGAATCAAACAAACATGATGAAAGTGACTAGATGAAATTCCCATGCGTCCTCGAGAACGCTTGCTTATTATAAGAGATTGTTCCAGCTTGTCCTTTGCTACAAAAAGGATTGGGCCACCTTGCTGCACTCTTTGTTACTATTGCTACTTGTCACTTGTTACAAATTATCTTGCTATCAAACTACTCGTTACCGATAATTTCAGTGCTTGCAGAAAATACCTTGCTGAAAACCGCTTGTCATTTCCTTCTGCTCCTCGTTGGGTTCGACACTCTTACTTATCGAAAGGACTACGATTGATCCCCTATACTTGTGGGTCATCAAGACTCTTTTCTAGCGCCGTTGCCGGGGAGTGAAGCGCCTTTGGTGAGTGGAATTTGGTAAGGAAACATTTATATTACGTGCTGAAATTTACTGTCACTTGTCACTATGGAAAGTAATCCTTTGAGGGGTTTGTTCGGGGTATCTTCACCTCGACCGGAAGCACCAATAGTTGCCCCTCCACCTACTGCACCTACTGAAAATATTTATTATGAGATTCCTTCGGGTATGATATAGAAACTGCTAGCTAATCCTTATGCAGGAGATGGAACGGTACATCCTGATATGCACTTGATCTATGTGGATGAAATTTGTGGATTGTTTAAGCTTGCAGGTTTATCCGGAGATGGAGTTAAGAAGAAAGTATTCCCTTTATCTTTGGAGGGAAAGACATTGACATGGTATAGGCTATGTGATGATACTGATACATGGGACTGGAACCGATTGAAACTGGAATTCCACCAGAAATTTTATCCTATGCATTTGGTTCATCGTGATCAGAATTATATATATAATTTTTGGCCTCGTGAAGGAGAAAGCATCGCTCAAGCTTGGGGGAAGCTTAAGTACATGATGTACACATGCCCCAACCATGAGCTCGCAAGAGAAATTATCTTATAGAATTTTTATGCTCGGCTTTCCCATGATAATCAAACCATGCTCGATTCTTCTTCGACTGGCTCCTTTATGAAGAAAACTATTGAATTCATATGGGATCTTCTGGAAATATTTAAACGCAACTCTGAAGATTGGGAACTCGACAAAGGTAATGAGTCAGGTATAATACTTGAGTTCTATTGTGTTAAATCTTTTGTGGCTACCGATGCTTTTCATAAGTTTAACACTAAATATGGACTTGACTCTGAGATAGTAGCTTCCTTTTGTGAATCATTTGCTACTCATGTTGATCTCCCTAAGGAGAAGTGGTTTTAATATCACCCCCTGTTAAAGAAAAGATTGAGGAACCCGTTAGTGTTAAAGAAGAAACAATTATTTACCATGTTGATCCAGTTGTGCCTACTGCTTATATTGAGAAACCACCTTTTCCTGTTAGGATTAAGGAACATGCTAAAGTTTCAGCTGTGGTTAACAAAAGTAATATTAGAGCACCTAGACCCTCTGAACAAATTAAGATTGAACCTAATGTTGCTATGGTTAAATATCTCTTAGTCGATAATATAGATGGGCATGTTATTTACTTCTGTGATGAAGCAGCTAGAATTGCTAAACCAGATCCTAAAGATAAAAACAGACCCGTTGTGGGCATGCCTGTTGTCTCTGTTAAAATAGGAGATCATTGTTATCATGGCTTATGTGATTTGGGTGCTAGTATGAATGCTATTCCGTTTACCTTATATCAAGAAATTATGAATGATATTGCACCTGTTGAAATAGAGGACATTGATGTTACTATTAAGCTTGCAAACAGAGATACCATTACACCGCTTGGGATCGTTAGAGATGTTGAAGTCTTGTGTGGAAAAATAAAATACCCTACTGATTTTCTAGTCCTCGGTTCTCCACAAGATGATTTTTGTCCCATTATATTTGGTAGACCTTTCTTGAACACTGTTAATGCCAAGATTGATTGCGCTAAAGAAACTGTTAGTGTTAATTTTGGTGGTATGTCTCATGAGTTTAATTTCTCCAAGTTTCATAGACAACCTCATGATAAAGAATTGCCTAGCAAAGATGAAATTATTGGTCTTGCTTCTATTGCCGTACCTCCTACTGATCCGTTAGAACAATATTTGCTAGACCATGAAAACGATATGCATATGAATGAAAGAAATGAAATAGATAGGATGTTCTTTGATCAACCACCTATCCTTAAACACAATTTGCCTGTTGAAACCCTTGGAGGCCCTCCTCCACCTAAGGGTGACCCTGTATTTGAATTGAAGCAATTTCCTGACACATTGAAATATGCTTATCTCGATGAAAAGAAGATATATCCTGTTATTATTAGTGCTAACCTTTCAGAGCATGAAGAAAAGAGATTATTGAAAACTCTGAGGAAGCACCGCGCTGCTATTGGTTATACTCTTGATGATCTTAAGGGCATTAGTCCCACTCTATGTCAGCACAAAATTAATATGGAGCCTGATGCTAAACCAGTTGTCGACCACCAACGACGATTAAATCCTAAGATGAAAGAGGTGGTAAGAACCGAAATATTAAAGCTTCTGGAAGCAGGTATAATTTATCCCATAGCTGACAGTAGATGGGTAAGTCCCGTTCATTGTGTCCCTAAGAAAGGGGGTATTACCATTGTTCCTAATGATAAAAATGAACTCATTCCACAAAGAATAGTAACTGGTTATAGGATGGTAATGGATTTTAGAAAATTAAACAAAGCTACTAGAAAAGATCATTACCCCTTACCTTTTATTGATCAAATGTTAGAAAGATTGTCTAAGCATACACACTTTTGCTTTCTTGATGGATATTCTGGTTTTTCTCAAATACCTGTATCACAATCCGACCAAGAGAAAACCACCTTTACTTGTCCTTTTGGAACTTATGCTTATAGACGTATGCCTTTTGGTTTATGCAATGCACCTGCTACCTTTCAAAGATGTATGACTGCTATATTCTTTGACTTTTGTGAAAAGATTGTTGAGGTTTTCATGGATGATTTTTCCATTTACAGAACTTCTTTTGATGATTGCTTAAGCAACCTTGATTGAGTTTTGCAGAGATGTGAAGAAACTAATCTTGTCTTGAATTGGGAGAAGTGCCACTTTATGGTGAATGAAGGTATTGTCTTAGGTTATAAAATTTCTGAAAGAGGAATTGAAGTTGATAAAGCTAAGGTTGATGCTATTGAGAAAATGCCATGTCCTAAAGATATTAAAGGTATAAGAAGTTTCCTTGGTCATGCTAGTTTCTATAGGAGGTTTATTAAAGACTTCTCTAAAATTTCTAGGCCTCTTACTAATCTTTTGCAAAAAGATGTTCCATTTGTTTTTGATGATGATTGTGTAGAAGCCTTTGAAACACTTAAGAAAGCCTTAACCACTGCACCTATTGTTCAACCACCTGATTGGAACTTGCCTTTTGAAATTATGTGTGATGCTAGTGATTATGCTGTTGGTGCTGTTCTAGGACAGAGAGTTGATAAGAAATTAAATGTTATCCATTATGCTAGTAAAACTCTAGACAGTGCCCAAAGAAATTATGCTACTACCGAGAAAGAATTTCTAGCAGTTGTGTTTGCATGTGATAAATTCAGATCTTACATAGTTGATTCTAAAGTAACTGTTCACACTGATCATGCTACTATTAAATACCTTATGGAAAATAAAGATGCTAAACCTAGACTCATTAGGTGGGTTCTGTTGCTACAAGAATTTGACTTGCATATTATTGATAGAAAGGGAGCTGAGAATCCCGTAGCAGATAATTTGTCTAGAATGGAAAATGTTCTTGATGACCCACTTCCTATTAATGATGATTTTCCTAATGAACAATTATCTATCATAAATGCTTCTCGTAATACTCCTTGGTATGCCGACTATGCTAATTATATTGTTGCTAAATTTATACCACCTAGTTTCACATACCAACAAAAGAAAAAGTTCTTCTATGATTTAAGACATTACTTTTGGGATGACCCACATCTTTATAAAGAAGGATTAGATGGTATTATTAGATGTTGTATACCTAAGCATGAACAGGAACAAATCCTATGGAAGTGTCATTCCGAAGCTTACGGAGGACACCATGCGGGAGACAGAACTGCACTTAAGGTATTACAATCTGGTTTTTATTGGCCTACTCTTTTCAAGGATGCTCGTAAGTTTGTCTTATCTTGTGATGAATGTCAAAGAATTGGTAATGTTGGTAGACGTCAGGAAATGCCTATGAATTATTCACTTGCTATTGAACCATTTGATGTTTGGGGATTTGATTATATGGGACCTTTTCCTAAATCTAATTGGTATACTCATATTTTAGTTGCCGTTGATTACGTTACTAAGTGGGTAGAAGCTATTCCAACTAGTAGTGCTGATCATAACACTTCTATTAAAATGCTTAAAGAAGTTATTTTCCCAAGGTTTGGAGTCCCAAGATATTTAATGACTGATGGTGGTTCACATTTTATTAATGGTGCATTCCGTAAACTGCTTGCTAAATATATGTTGTGAGTGTTAGCAATCATAGAAGACTAAATGATGGTTGAGTATGTGGACTTGCTAAAAAGCTCCTACATGAGACGCTTCCTGAAAATATGATGAATTGTAATTGCATTGTTGACTGAGAACATAGTTTGTTAGTTTTCAAGAAAGTTTAAGCCTTATACTTCATTGTTGTTATGAATTGTTACTTGCTCATGAGAAGTTTTATGATAATGAATATTGCTGTTATAATAATGATCATGATGCTACTATGTCCGTATTTTGTTTTTATCGACACCTCTCTCTCTAAACATGTGGACATGATTATCGATATCGGCTTTCGCTTGAGGATAAGCGAGGTCTAAGCTTTGGGGAGTTGATACGTCCATTTTGCATCATGTTTTACTACTGTTATTTATAGTGTTTTTATCAATATAACACTTTGTGGAGCAATTCTAATGCCTTTTCTCTCTTAATATGCAAGATTTACACAAGGAGGGAGATTACCGGCAACTGGAATTCTGGACCTGAAAAAGCTATGTCAGAGATACCTATTCTGCACATCTCCAAATGAGCTGAAATTTCACGCAGATTTATTTTGGAATAAATAAAAAATACTGGAAGCAAGAAGTACCAAAGGGGGCCACCCAGGTGCCCACGAGGCACCAGGCCGCACCACCCCCCCAGGCGCGCCCTGGTGGCTTGTGGGGCCCCTGGCCAGCCTCCGGTGCTCATTTTCTGGTATATAAGCCCATTTTCCCTAGAAAAAATAGGGAGAAGACTTTTGGGACGGTGCAACACCGTCTCGAGGCGGAACTTGGGCAGGAGCACTTTTGCTCTCCGGCGGAGCGATTGCGCCGGGGATACTTCCCTCCGGGAGGGGGAAATCGGAGCCATCGACATCACCAACGATCCTCTTATCATGGGAGGACCAATCTTCATCAACATCTTCACCAGCACCATCTCATCTCAAACCCTAGTTCATCTCTTGTATTCAATCTTTGTCTCAAAACCTCAGATTGGTACCTGTGGGTTGCTAGTAGTGTTGACTACATCTTGTAGTTGATGCTAGTTGGTTTATTTGGTGGAAGATTATATGTTCAGATCCAATATGCTATTTAATACCCCTCTGTGCTTGGACATGATGATGATTTGTGAGTAGTTACTTTTGTTCTTGAGGACATGGGAGAAGTCTTGTCATAAGTAATCATGTGAATTTGGTATTCATTCGATATTTTGATGATATGTATGTTGTTGATTCTCTTAGTGGTGTCATGTGAATGTTGACTACATGACACTTCATCATCTTTGGGCCTAAGGGAATGCATTGTGGAGTAGTAGTTAGATGATGGGTTGCTAGAGTGACAGAAGCTTAAACTCCAGTTTATGCGCTATTCCGTAAGGGGCTGATTTGGATCCATATGTTTAATGCTATGGTTAGAGTTATCTTAATTCTTCTTTCATAGTTGCGGATGCTTGCGAGAGGGGGTAATCATATGTGGGAGGCTTGTTCAAGTAAGAACAGCACCCAAGCACCGGTCCACCCACATATCAAATTATCAAAGTAGCGAACGCGAATCAAACAAACATGATGAAAGTGACTAGATGAAATTCCCATGTGTCCTTGAGAACGCTAGCTTATTATAAGAGATTATTCCGTCTTGTCCTTTGCTACAAAAAGGATTGGGCCACCTTGCTGCACTCTTTGTTACTATTGCTACTTGTCACTTGTTACAAATTATCTTGCTATCAAACTACTCATTACCGATAATTTCAGTGCTTGCAGAAAATACCTTGCTGAAAACCGCTTGTCATTTCCTTCTGCTCCTCGTTGGGTTCGACACTCTTACTTATCGAAAGGACTACGATTGATCCCCTATACTTGTGGGTCATCAGGATGCGCCGGCAGTAAGTTTCCTGCCTCGACGCCGGCGACCGGGGCAACGCTGCACATCCTCCCTTTCCGCCGGCAGACGGGATCCGGCCGGATCAGTGACCAGCGGTGAGAGAGAGAGATTAGTCCCCGCCGTCTTGTGTGAGAAAGTGTGAAGAGACAAACCCCAGCAAGCAAGCATTGAGGCTCCTGCCTATATTTTATACTAGTATAGTAGAGTGGTGTTCTTTTTTCTCTCGATAACAATAGTTTTATATTCTGTACGTGCCATTGAGGAATAAACTTTATTTAAAATTAACACGCAAATGCGTCAAGTCGCACTTTGTTTCGTTCACGCGTGGTACACGACCCTCCATCAAGGGAACAACCGCTACACACGTCAAATTATCATGTGGGCTACCTTTTCTTACAGAAATGAGCTCCACCGTGTACCCGCGTGGGTGTGGTTGGGAATGAGACGTGAGTACGTGCGTCATGCGTGCACCTCTTCTCTTCGTGCACGTACCCCACCTACGTGGGTGTGTGTGAGAGAGATACAAACCTGGAGAGAGATGGTGAGTGTGTTCGTGAGTGTTTTTTTTGGGGGGGAGGGGGTTTCGTAAGTGTATTTGGTGTGCGTGAGAGATGGACAGGGAATATGAGTCGATGATATCTCAAAAAATAATTTAACATGTGCAATGTGTGTGAAATGGAGGCCTAGATATATCATATATGGAGGGGGCGATCCACGAGAAGAGAGGGGAGGGATCATCGGCGTGAGATATATATCGATAGAATCAAAGAGAGGGGTGAAAGTGTATGGGTGTGAGATCGATAAAGAGAGCCAGCGAAATTGTGTGTGCACATGTCAAAGATATAGGATGGCTGGCCTACTGGAACGTGAGAGGGGACAGGTGCAGTTTGTGTGTGGCAGGGAGACCTAACTAGAGCGTTCGACTATCGGTGTGTGTGGGGGGGGGGGGCAGAGACCTAACTAGAGGGGTAGAAAGACTAGTATATGTGTGGAGAAGAAGACACCTAGCTATGTATCAAGGGAGATCGATCGGCATCCATACATATGTGTAGGAGAGGAATAAGGTTGGGAGAGAGACAGAGCTAGAGTGCCGGAGGGGTGGTGGTGGAGTTACTTCTCGGAGATGGTGGGAGAGGCCTACTAGACAAACGGAGGGTACGACTGCAATATCAATAAGAGAGGGGATGTGTGTCTGTGTGTGCGCGTGCGTGTGAGACACTACTGTAGGTGTGTGCGATAGACGGCAAACAGTTCACTCGGATGAACTGTTTCCGATGAGCAAAAATAACAGAAATGGTCGGCCAGATCAAGGTGTCTGCGATAGACGGCAAACAGTTCACTCGGATGAATTGTTTCCGATGAGCCAAAACAACAGAAACGATCAGAGCATCTCCAACAGGCTTTGTATATTGGATTGCTATAAAAACATGTTATAGCAAGAGGAGAGAGAACATTTACAATGCCAACATGTTTCTTTTGCTTTGGTAGCCTTTGTATATCGGATTGATATATTTGCACAAAACACACAATGACATGTGGGGACAGTTTGTCATAGACACATCACACGTCTAATAGCACAACTCGTGTACACGTGTGCACACGCGTACGCGTACACAGAATCAGCACACACGCGTACATGTACACGCATGCATACACGTACACACACGCAGCACACACACGTACACGTACACACGCGTACACGTACACGTACACACGCACGCATCACACACATACACGCACACACGACGCACATACACAGTTCACACATACACGTACACATCACACACTGGCCCACTAGTCATAGAGACAAAAATATAAAGGGGACCACTTATACAAAGCCTTGCCAAAATTTAGCAAGTGCCCTTTCGATAATCATCTTCTGAGCCCAGGTTCATCTGCACCCGCGCTGACGAAAAAAAATCAAAACAAATACTATAAAAATTCAAAAAATTCCAATTTTTTTGCATGGTCGATAATTTGATGCGTGAGGTCTGCTCCAATTTTCAAATCATTTGGACATCTGAGCAGCTCTCGACAAAAAAGACAAATTTTGGGTCAGTTAAAAAGTTTACTGTTCATGCACTGTTCTGATGCGATTTGTATTTTTTGCCGAGAGTTGCTCAGATGTCCAAATTATTTGAAAATTGGAACAGACCTCACGCATCAAATTTTCTACCATGCAAAAAAAATTGGAATTTTTTGAATTTTTTTTGAATATTTTGTGAATTTTTTTCTGACCGGGTGCAGATGAGCCTGGGCACCGAATCCTTTGGGTTTGCCAATATACAAAGTGGGATGGCAGATTTAGCAAGCTTTGCAAAAAAAATTGGGTGGGGACGCAGCGATTCGGTGCCCAGGCTCATCTGCACCCGGTCAGAAAAAAAATCACAAAAAATTAAAAAAAATTCAAAAAATTCCATTTTTTTGCATGGTAGAAAATTTGATGCGTGAGGTCCGCTCCAATTTTCAAATCATCCGGACATCTTAGCAGCTCTCGGCAAAAAAGACAAATCAGATCAGAACAGTGCATGAACAGTAAACTTTTTTACAGACCCCGAATTTTTCTTTTTTGCTAAGAGCTACTCAGATGTCCAAATGCTTTGAAAATTGGAGCGACCTCACGCATCAAATTATCTACCATGCAAAAAAAATTGGAATTTTTTGAATTTTTCTAGTATTTGTTTTGATTTTTTTCTTCAGCGCGTGTGCAGATGAGCCTGGGCTCAGAAGTGGATTATCGGGTGGGGGACCACTTATACAAAGGCTGTTCGCGGAGGTTATTTTTTAATATAAAGTTAGTCAAACTTTACAAAGCTTGACTTTGACCAAACTTTATATGCAGACTGAAAAGAAACGGAGGGAGTAAGTGAGTGCAAATATAGAAAGGCTGTTGGAGATGCTCTCAGCCAGATCAAGGAGTCTGTGATATACGGGCACCGATAATCCTATACACACGGATCTGTTACGGGCGTTTTACACGATCTTCAACTAACTAATCTTTCTCCCCCACTGATTTTCAGCTGGGGTGGGCCCCAACCTCCCCTAATCTCCAATTATATTGGTCCACTTCAGCTACCCTGTAAAATCCTTAAGTAAATCTCCGTGTGTCTAGCATTACTCATACGGGCACACAGTCTAATTAAAAGAATTGTGTGCGATGGAACAAGTCGTGTGCTGACATCGCCGATTGTAGTGCACACGCCACGTACGCATCCGAGAACGCTTGCCCACGTTACACCATCCGGGAATCGTGCCGCACTTCGAAACCGGAAGCGTCAATAAATTTTGAGCTTGTTTCCCGTCACATTCCAAATTACCACGCTATATTTAATTGCAAACCTGTTCACACCGATCAAAACCTAAACGTTTTCCCACTTAGCATCTTATTACTAGGTTTTAAATACTACCTACTCGAAAATGTCTGCACAATCCACCTCAATTCCTCATCAACAAACAAACAAGTCTTTCTTCGTCGTTCCTTGCGTCTGCCATGGCCCGTAGGAGTTCTTCGTCGAGAATTGACCAGGGAGCGGCGAGCATGGAAGCGGAAGCAGCAGAGATGTCCCGCCTCGCCGCGATAGCAACCACGAGGTCCCGCCGCGCCGCCGATGCAGCACAGAGGTCCCGCCGCGCTGCCGAAGCAGCACAGAGGTCCCGCGACGCCGCCGAAGCAGCATAGTGGTTCAGCCGCGCCATTGAAGCTGCAAGGATGACCCGCCACGCCACGGAATCAGCAGAGAGGTCCTGCCATGCCGCGGCGGCCTGGGAAGATCTCTTCCGGGAAGGCGAGGGCGCTCGCAGGCGCATGCGCGCTGAGCTCAATAAGCTGAAGGATGAGATCTCCGGCTGGGCGAAGCTGCACAAGGAGATCAATGCCTCATTTGATAAGGCGATCGGCGTCATTCGGGGACTAAGGGATGACAAGGCGAAGCTCCGCACCCAGCGCGACGTGCTGAGGGCCAAGATCGCCGGCAGTGCGAAGCAGCACGAGGAGAGCACTGCCGTGATGAAGAAGACGATCACCATGGTTGAGAAAATTATGGACGATAATGCCAACCTCCGCATCGAGCGCGAAAGGCTGGTGCAGGAATCCAAAGTTGTTGTCAAGGGAAGTATTGAGGACGTGAAAGAGATCATTGCCGTTCGCCACGAGAACTCCATCGCCATGGATGCAATGACGAAGATGGCGGAGGAGAGGCGAAAGGAGGTGAAGGTCGTGGAAGCGATGAAGAAGGAGTTGGAGGAACTCCGTGCCCTGTAGCAACCCATCAAGAAGGAGTAGAGCAGCGACCCAGATTGTTGTCTGCGTCTTCTTCCTTCTTCTTTTACCCCCGTGTCTTTCGGGCGTTGCCGCGTGTGGCATTTTAAATTGTCTTCCTGAATATGTAAGACAATTACTATCTATTGCCATCGTCATCATATATAACAGTCTAGCGAAGTCTTCGTTAAGTTTCAGTCGAGGTTATGTTCGTGAGTTATCCGTGCAATTTTTTTTTCAAATTTTCTTTTTTCTCCCTTAAATCTCAGTCGACTGAGACCTAGCCAGGCTCGGGCGCCATTAATGGAGAAGTTGGGAGTGTGGTGGGCAGCGGATGGAGGTCAAAGGGCTTGCCTCCCGGTAAGCCTAGGCAGCGGTCTGCTCCACGCCTCCCGTCTACTCAAATAGCTACCCCGCACGGCACCTCCTAGCCAATAAAAATGGGGACGCGTGGTGGCACGTAAATGGTTAGTACAACGCCCACGGTTTGAATAACACTTGTGTTTCCGATTGTAACGTGGCAGCTCTTTGTTCCAAAACAACTTTGTTTGTTGTTAATGTGTGCGCCTTCAAAAAATCGGACAAAAATTTTACCATAGCATGTTGGTGCCATGTCAAGGCAACATGCCAAGTTTCATGATTTTCAGGCAAGTTTTGGATTTATAGGAATTTAAAAACCAAGTTTGTCAATGTTTTCGGCCGAGCCACGATGCCCGGATGTTTGAAATTCATTCCCATTTCTTGCATGGGACCTAAACATTCACCCAAGGACACGTATATGATTTTTCAACCCATTTTGGTGCACTGGAGCATGTACATGTAGTTCAAATTTGAATTATGCACATTAAATGCATACAAAACTCAATAAATGTATAAAAAGGCCAAACGAACCCGGAATAATTCCAAATTATAGCGCGACACTCCTATTGGTCTTTGTTGCCTTTGTAAAAAAATCAAGGCAGGAAGAGGCAGTGTATGTCATTTCGCCCACAAAGGTGACACATTCCCTATCGGAACCATGAGCCTTCTTGAGAGAAGCTCCGGTTTGTAAGAAGCTTATACCAAAACTTGTCCCAAATCGAACAAAATTTTTACCACAACATGTTGGTGTCATGTCAAGACACCATGCCAAGTTCCGTGATTTTTAGGCAATTTTTGGATTTACAGGAATTTAAAAACGAAGTTTCTCAATGTTTTCGGCCGAGCCACGACGCCCAGATGTTTGAAATTCATTCCCATTTCTTGTATGCGACCTAAATATTCACCCAAGGACACATATATGATTTTTCAACCCATTTTGGTGCAGTGGAGCATGTGCTTGTAGTTCAAATTTGTATTATGCACATTAAATGCCTAAAAACTCAATTAATGTATAAAAAGGCCAAACGAACCCGGAATAATTCCAAATTTTAGCACGACACTCCTATCGGTCTTTGTTGCCTATGTAAAAAAATCAAGGCAGGAAGAGGTAGCATATGTCATTTCGCTCACAAATGTGACACGTTCCCTGTCGGAACCATGAGCCTTCTTGAGAGAAGCTCCGGTTTGTAAGAAGCTTATACCAAAACTTGTCCCAAATCAAACAATTTTTTTACCAAAGCATGTTGGTGCCATGTCAAGACACCATGCCAAGTTCCACGACGCCCAGACGTTTGAAATTCACTCCCATTTCTTGTATGGGACCTAAACATTCACCCAAGGACACATATACGATATTTCAACCCCATTTTGGTGCACTGGAGCATGTGCCTGTAGTTCAAATTTGATATCTCTTTGTCTGTTTGTGCTCTAAAAACTCCCTCCTTCTCAACCCGCACCTTGCTATCCCGAAATTACAACGCGCACGAAAACTCCCTCCTCCTGCGAAATCCTGACACGCGAAATCCCTGTTCTAGCCCTGGGCGGAAAGAGCCACTAGTTCAAATTGGTGGGGGTACTTTTGTAACTTACCCTACATTTCGGACAAGGGTGTCCCTAAGTCATGGTTCCCCCTCCCATCCCCTTCTTTTCCCTGTTCGAAAACCGAGGCCGCCAAAATCTCTCTCCACCAGCCGCAAAACCCCACCCTCCTCGGTGCGCCCCCTGATACGTCTCTGTCGTATCTATAATTTTTGATTGTTTGATGCCAATATTCTTCAACTTTCACATAGTTTTGGCAATATTTTATATTATTTTTGGGACTAACATATTGATCCAGTGCCCAGTGCTAGTTCCTGTTTTCTGCTTGTTTTTTGTTTTGTAGAAAATCCATATCAAACGAAGTCCAAACGTGATAAAATTTTACGAAGAATTATTTTGGAATATATGTGATTTTTGGGAGGTGGAATCAACGCAAATGGAGGCTGATACGTCTCCAACGTATCTATAATTTATGAAGTATTCATGCCATGTTTATTATAGTTTTATATGATTTTGGTGCACTTTTATATGGCTTTTATATGATTTTTATGGACTAACATATTGACCTAGTGCCCAATGCCAGTTGCTGTTTTCTGCTTGTTTTTAGTTTCCAGAAAATCCATATCAAATGAAGTCCAAATGCAGCGAAACTTTTTGACGATTTTTTCTGGAAGGAAACAGACCCAGGAAGCTTCGGAGTAGCAGCAGAAGAGCCACAAGGGCCCCATGAGCCACCTGGGCGCGCCTGCCCCCCCAGGCGCGCCCTGGTGCCTCGTGGCCCCCCTGTGGCCCCTATTCACGTGATTCCAACGCTGAAAAATCATATATATTCAGAAACCCCTGAAAGTTAACCTAGATGAGTTTTTACGCCGCCGCAAGCCTCTGTACCTCCATGATCTCATCTACAGCCCTTTTCCGGCACCCTGCCGGAGGGGGGAATGCATCACCGGAGGCCATCTTCATCATCTCGGCGGTCTCCATGATGAGGAGGGAGTAATTCACCTTCGGGGCTGAGGGTTTGTACCAGTAGCTATGAGTTTGATCCCTCTGTCTCGTGTTCTTGATTTGGCACGATCTTGATGTATCACAAGCTTTGTTAATATAGTTGGATCATATGGTGTTTCTTCCCTCTCTATCCTTGTTGTGATGAATCTAATCTTTTCCCTTTCATGTTTCGTTATTGTTGGATTGAATATTTCAGATTTGAGAACACTTGATGTATGTCTTGCATATGAATACCCATGGTGACAATGGGGTATTATATTGATTCACTTGATATATGTTTTGGCACTCAACTCGCGGATTCCCGTGGTGACACTGGGGCAATCTATGCATAGGGGTTGATGCATGTTTTCATTATCTTTTCTTTGATAGAAACTTTGGGGTGCTCCTTGGAGTTCTTTGTGTGGATTGAATATTATGATTATGAAGTTGTTTGATGCATATCATATAATCAACTCACGGATACTTATGGTGACATTGGAGTATCTAGGTGACATTAGAGTTGGTTGATGTGTATCATATGGTGTTATTTTAGTACGAACTCTAGGGCTGTTTGTGACACTTATAGGAATAGCTCAATAGATCGATCGGAAAGGATAACTTTGAGGTGGTTTCGTTCCCTACAAATAATTTCTATCTTATGTTCTCCGCTAATAGGAACTTGGGAGTGATTCTTTATCGCACGTTGAGGGATGGTTATATGATCCAATTATGTTAGCATTGTTGAGAGATTGCACTAGCGAAAGTATGAACCCTAGGCCTTGTTTTTTAGCATTGCAATACCTTTTGTGCTCACTTTTATTACTAGTTACCTTGCTGTTTTTATATTTTCAGATTACAAAAACCTATATCTACTATCCATACTACACTTGTATCACCATCTCTTCGCCGAACTAGTGCACCTATACAATTTACCATTGTATTTGGTGTGTTGGGGACACAAGAGATTTCTTGTATTTGATTGCAGGGTTGTTTGAGAGAGACCATCTTCATCCTACGCCTCCCACGGATTGATGAACCTTAGGTCATCCACTTGAGGGAAAATTGTTACTGTCCTACAAAACTCTGCGCTTGGAGGCCCAACACGAGTCTACAAGAATAAGTTGTGCAGTAGACATCAAGCTCTTTTCTGGCGCCGTTGCCAGGGAGGTGAGTGCTTGAAGGTATATCTTTAGATCTTGCAATCGAATCTTTTAGTTTCTTGTTTTATCACTAGTTTGGTTTATAAAAGAAAACTACAAAAAAAATGGAATTGAGGTTGCCTCATATTATTCCTCTTTATAATGTTTTTCTTGAAAATGATGGATCGGAAAATTGTGCTCAATTGATAGAAGAAGAATTCAATAAAATGTCTGGCATAAAATCTTTGAATGATGAGCATGATTGCAATGTTGTTAGTATGAATTCTATGAATATCCAAAATACTAAAGATGATTGCACTAGTCATGACAAAAATGTTTCTTATAAGCTTGTCAATTTTTGTGGAGTGCATAAAGTTTGTGAAGACATGCCTTATAGGGATGATAGATTTTGTAAGAAGCATAAACATGATTGAACCAATTTTTTGCTCAAAGTGATAGATGAATTTGCTACAAAATTATGCTCTCTTTATCCTATTACTTGTGAGCTTTGCAATAAAGTTGGTCACCTTAATTTTCAATGCATACTTTTTCATGATCGATTCATGGCTAAATATTGTAATGACTTGACCGCCCTCGAACTATATAATGAGCTTTATCTATTTTTGGGCTGTGAGGAATTGTCACATAAAAATAGTTGGTTTGAAGTATTCATTCTCACGGATGACATTGAAACTAATCTAAAGGAAATCTATATGTTTTGTATGGTAAATTGCAAGGAGAATGCTTATATTGCCAACTATAGAAAAACGGGAAAACAAATAGAATATAGAAGAAATACTAATGGAAGGGTAAAGATTCCCCCTTTCCCTCCTATTTTCTCTCATGATGAAACAGGTAACGAGGAGGAGCTTCCTATCCAACCAATCTCTTCAATAAGAAGCTCGGAAGAATTAAATAAACCCACACATAATGTGGTAAAGAAAAAGAAAAGAAGGAAAAGTAGAGGTAAAGAGGTATCTCTCCTAAATAATGTTGCTCCTACTATTGTTGTACCTCATGAGAATGAATCAAAAATAATTGTGGAAGATGATACACTTGATGATGATTTTGTAATGCCTATTGCTTGTTGTGATGATTATGACTGGGAAGATAATGATACTTCTTATGATCTTGAAAATCTTTATGGCACCAACTTGGAGGAATATGATAATAATTGTTATACTATTGGTGCTATTCATACTATTGATGATAATAGTGATAATGCTAATGATATGCAAACCAACAAGCTTGGGGATGCTATGTTTGATTGGAATGATATGTTTGAGAATTTATTTGCTTCAAATAACGTTTGCCCTAAGCTTGGGGATGCTATGTTTGATGAAGATGATGTTTTTAGTCCCCCAAGTTTTGATGAGAAAATTTATTATGATGATTGCATGCCTCCTATCTATTGTGATGACATGTATGCTATAAAGAATAATGATAACCATGAAACTTGTCATCATGATTTTAATTTTCAATTGGATTATGCCAATCAAGTATCACATGATAGCTATTTTGTTGAGTTTGCTCCCACTACTATTCATGAGAATAATTTTGCTTATGTGGAGAGTAATAAAATTTCTATGCTTGTAGATCATGAAAAGAATGATTTGTGTGATGGATATATTGTTGAATTTCTTTATGATGCTACTGAAAATTATTATGAGAGAGGATCATATGCTTGTAGGTGTTGCAATAATATCAAGTTTCCTCTCTATGTGTTGAAAGTTTTGAAGTTATGCTTGTTTTGCCTTCCTATGCTAATTGATTCTTGCTCCCATAAATTGTTTGCTCACAAAATCCCTATGCATAGGAAGTGGGTTAGGCTTAAATGTGCTAGTCATATGCTTCATGATGCTCCCATTGTGTTTCAATTCTTTACTTTTATGTGAGCATCATTGAAATCATCATGCCTAGCTAAAAGGCATTAAAGAAAAGCGCTTGTTGGGAGACAACCCAATATTTATACCTACTGTTTTTCTTGTGTTCACATGATTAATCTACTGTAGTAATCATGTTTCATATGTTTTCTTTCAATAATGGGCCAAGCAAAGCCTTTGGGATAGTGTGGATGCTTGTTGATTTGATTCTGTGCAAAAACAGAAACTTTTACGTCCAGTGCTGGAATTTCTATTCTGTACTGGAGCGTGAGAAAATTCTGAAATTTTTACACAGTATTGGGTTCCAAATTTTTTACGTTTTCCTAATTTTTCAGAATTTTTGGAGGTACATAAGTATGGTTTTTAAATCGCTCACTATATGCTGTTCTGTTTTTGACAGATTCTGTTTTCATTGCATAGTTTGCTTGTTTTAGTGTTTCCATAGCTTATATTATAAGATATAAATTGTGGAAATGATAGAATAAAGTAGGAATTATATGATAACAATTATGAATCTTGTCTTGACAGTACCTAAGTGGATGATTTATTTTTATCATACTAACCTATCTCACAAAGTTCCGTTAAGTTTTGTGTGATTGAAAATTTCAAGTTTTGGGTGAGATATCGATATGAGGAGAATAAGGAGTGGAAAGACCCTAAGCTTGGGGATGCCCAAGGCACCCCAAGGTAATACTCAAGGAAGACTCAAGCGTCTAAGCTTGGGGATGCCCTGGAAGGCATCCCCTCTTTCGTCTTCAACACTATCGGTAACCTCACTCGGAGCTATATTTTTATTCATCACATAATATGAGTTTTGCTTGGAGCATCATTTTATTTTGTTGATATTTGCTTGCTGTTATCAATAGTCATGTTTTGTATCTTTTAGTTCAATAAAATGCCAATTATAGCCTTTGCCATGCTCAGTTTGCAAGTTTATGTGTTGCTGTTTGAAAACAGAAAGTTTTCTGTTATGTCCTGATTTTTTGTGAATTGTCAGAACATGATAAAAATCTGAAACTTTTACACATCAAGAATGCATGAGTTCTCTTTCACGTGGTAAGTTTTCAGAATTTTTGGAGTTAGGGAAGTATGAATTCTTATTCACTCTTTACAGACTGTTCTGTTTTGGCAGATTGCTGTTATAGTTGCATTGTTTGCATATGTTTGCTAGTTTAATGTTTCTATTTGTGTATAGGAGTAATTAATATGCAGAGGCATTTAGTATGCAATGTTTAATTATAATTTTAGTGATTTGCTACAGTAGAGAATGTTAAGGTTTTGAGTTGATTTATACTAACTTATCTCACGAGTTCCTGTTGAGTTTTGTGTGGATGAAGTTTTAAGATTTAGGAGAAGCCATGATATGAGAGGAATTAAGGAGACACAAGAGCTAAAGCTTGGGGATGCCCAAGGCATCCCAAGTTAATATTTCAAGAAGTCTCAAGCATCTAAGCTTGGGGATGCCCCGGTAAGCATCCCACGTTTCTTCTTCAACAACTATCGGTCAGTTTTGGTTGAGCCTAAGTTTTTGCTTCTTCACATGATATGTGCTATTCTTGGAATGTAATTTTTTTTGTTTGTTGTTTGAATAAAATACTTAAGATCTGAATTTTTTTAAATGAGAGAGAGTCCTCACATAGCTACCTATTTACTTAACTACTCATTTGGTCTTCACATATATCTTTTTGGAGTAGTTTGTGATTTACTCTTGTTCTTCACTTATATCCTATGAGTAAATTGTTGAATAAATTGAATATCATAAAGTTGAAATTATATGTGCTTCATATGCTTGTATCATGTCTAGTAGTAGTTTCACATTGGGTTAGAAAGTGAATTCTATTGAAGCTTGACAATCAAAATATTGGTCATACAAGCAATTCATGAATGATTAGTATAAGGAAGAGGACTTTCACATATAAATATATTATCTTGGACATATTTTATGATTGTGAATACCCATTAATTATTTTCAAACTTGAGCAAATTAGTTGAAGTTGGACAAGGAAGACAACGTAATGAGTTATGTTTGGGTATATTTGCATAGAAGTTATATTGTTATGGATCCTCCAACATGTGGTGCTTGCTTAGGATCTTTTGCTAGCCAAAAAATTCGTACTAAGCAGAGATACTACTTGTGCATCCAAAAACTATTAAACCCAGTCTCTTGCCATGAGTGTCCACTATACCTACCTATGGATTGAATAAGATCCTTCAAGTAAGTTGTCATTGGTGCAAAAAGCAATAAAAATTGCTCCTAAAATATGTATGATCTTTTATTGTAAGGGAAAATAAGTGTTGTACGAACTTGTGATGGTAAAGAAATAAAAGCGACGGACTGCATAATAAAGGTTGCTATCACAAGGGGCAATATAACGTGACGTTCCTTTGCATTAAGGGCTTGTGCATCCAACAACAAAAAAGCGCATGACAACCTCTGCTTCCCTCTACGAAGGGCCTATCTTTTACTTTTATGCATTTACTTTTATGTATTTACTTTTATGCAAGAGTCAATAAGTATTCATTTGCATTTCAACCTCAATTATTCTCTAGTTGGCAAGCATCATGTGGTGGGGAAAGATCCAGGCATATATGGCCAGTCAAATATATTTGATCATGAATTATTATTGTTGACAATTATCTCTATGATAAATAAGTTGGGAGGCGAATCATTAAGCCCCTATCTTTCTCTGTGTTTGATGGATGCCATTTGTTCTAAAAATATGCTTTGAGTACTAGCAATCATAGAAGACTATATGATAATTGATATGTGGAGCTCTTACTTAGACTTTGTTGAAATTAAGTTGAATTGCAATTGTTTGGTGACTATGAACATAGGTTGTTAAGTTTCAAGAGAATGCATTGTTTGAACCATAACATGTGAATTGATTGCTACTTTATCATGATGAGTTTTATGAGAAAAAGTTGCTGTTATGATGCTAGGAAAAGTGATTGAAATTATCATTGATCAAACTTATGCACTATGCTAGCATTCACACTTCATAAATTATTTCTTTTATAATTTACCTACTCGAGGACGAGCGGGAATTAAGCTTGGGGATGCTAATACGTCTCCAACGTATCTATAATTTATGAAGTATTCATGCCATGTTTATTATAGTTTTATATGATTTTGGTGCACTTTTATATGGCTTTTATATGATTTTTATGGACTAACATATTGACCTAGTGCCTAGTGCCAGTTGCTGTTTTCTGCTTGTTTTTGGTTTTCCAGAAAATCCATATCAAATGAAGTCCAAATGCAGCGAAACTTTTTGACAATTTTTTCAGGAAGGAAACAGACCCAGGAAGCTTCGGAGGACAGCAGAAGAGCCACAGGGGCCCCACGAGCCACCTGGGCATGCCTGCCCCCCCAGGCGCGCCCTGGTGCCTCATGGGCCCATTGTGGCCCCTATTCGCGTGATTCCAACGCTGAAAAATCATATATATTCAGAAACCCTCGAAAGTTAACCTAGATGAGTTTTTACGCCACCGCAAGCCTCTGTACCTCCACGATCTCATCTACAGCCCTTTTCCGGCACCCTGCCGGAGGGGGGAAAGCATCACCGGAGGCCATCTTCATCATCCCGGCGGTCTCCATGACGAGTTGGGAGTAGTTCACCCTCGGGGCCGAGGGTTTGTACCAGTAGCTATGTGTTTGATCTCTTTCTCTCTCTCTCGTGTTCTTGATTTGGCACAATCTTGATGTATCGCGAGCTTTGTTAATATAGTTGGATCATATTGTGTTTCTTCCCTCTCTATCTTTGTTGTGATGAATCGAATCTTTTCCCTTTGAGGTTCGGTATTGTTGGATTGAATATTTCAGATTTGAGAACACTTGATGTATGTCTTGCATATGAATACCCGTGGTGACAATGGGGTATTATATTGATTCACTTGATATATGTTTTGGCACTCAACTTGCGGATTCCCGTGGTGACACTGGGGCAATCTATGCATAGGGGTTGATGCACGTTTTCATTATCTTTTCTCTGATAGAAACTTTGGGGTGCTCCTTGGAGTTCTTTGTGTGGATTGAATATTATGATTATGAAGTTGTTTGATGCATATCGTATAATCAACTCACGGATACTTGTGGTGACATTGGAGTATCTAGGTGACATTAGAGTTCGTTGATGTGTATCATATGGTGTTATTTTAGTACGAACTCTAGGGCTGTTTGTGACACTTATAGGAATAGCTCAATAGATCGATCGAAAAGGATAACTTTGAGGTGGTTTCGTACCCTACAAACAATTTCTATCTTATGTTCTCCGCTAATAGGAACTTGGGAGTGATTCTTTATCGCACGTTGAGGGATGGTTATATGATCCAATTATGTTAGCATTGTTGAGAGATTGCACTAGCGAAAGTATGAACCCTAGGCCTTGTTTTTAAGCATTGCAATACCTTTTGTGCTCACTTTTGTTACTAGTTACCTTGCTGTTTTTATATTTTCAGATTACAAAAACTTATATCTACTATCCATACTACAATTGTATCACCATCTCTTCGCCGAACTAGTGCACCTATACATTTTACCATTGTATTTGGTGTGTTGGGGACACAAGAGATTTCTTGTATTTGATTGCAGGGTTGTTTGAGAGAGACCATCTTCATCCTACGCCTCCCACGGATTGATAAACCTTAGGTAATCCACTTGAGGGAAAATTGCTACTGTCCTACCAAACTCTGCGCTTGGAGGCCCAACACGAGTCTACAAGAATAAGTTGTGTAGTTGTAGGATCGAAAGTATGTCTAGAGGGGGGGTGATTAGACTACTTGACCAAATAAAACCTAACCTTTTCCCAATTTTAATTGTGGGCAGATTTTAGCAATAGTACATGTCAAGCATCACCCTACACATGCAATTCTAAGAGTATAGCATCGGAATGTAAGCAATTGCATATGTAAGTAAAGGAGGGATTGGAGAGTTCAAACGCAATGAAGACACGGTGGTTTTTGGCGTGGTTCCGATAGGTGGTGCTATCGTACGTCCACGTTGATGGAGACTTCAACCCACGGAGGGTAACCACTACTAGAATCAGCAACTTTGCCGTCCGCCATGGCTGACGGCAAAGGCATGCATTGCGGACGGCAAAGGTCTTTGCCGTCAGCCAGCAGACGGCAACACATCCGGGTGAATAAGCTCCGGTAAAGGCCGCTTTGCCGTCTGCTGGCCGACGGCAAAGATGCAAAAGTCTTTGCCGTCTGCCAGCAGACGGCAAAGAGCATGGACGGCACGCTAGGTCCGTTAAGGGGTTAACGGCATGCTTTGCCGTCTGCCGGCTGACGGCAAAGATGCAAAGGTCTTTGCCGTCAGCCAGCGGACAGCAAAGATGCAAAATAGGCCAGCCCAGTGCACCCCAGGTTGCACAGGTAGCTGCCACGTGGCAGATTTGCCGTCTGCTGGCTGAAGGCAAAGCGCTTTGCCGTCTGCCAGCAGACGGCAAAGAGCCTGTACAGCCCCTGTTTTTTCTGTTTTTTCTTAAATTCATTCAATTTCACAGAATTTCACATATATATATATATATATACACATTTGAAAATACTTTCAACAAGCATAACAACACATATACATACCAAATCATATCCCTGCCATATGGATATGATCATCCAACACATATACATACCAAATGAAAAGTCCATATGCAACATATATAGCTAGCCAACATATCCAACAACAAGCATACAATGGTTTCATCCATACATACATATATAGGTAGCAAGTTTCACATTGTTCATCCTACAAAATCTAAACAAAAATGAAGCACAAGAAGAAGAGTAGACTCCATCAACGCAAGCTTCCTCATCGAAAGCAAATCTGCAAATTGGGAAAGAAGAAAGTTAGAAGAAGAAGAAGAAGAAGAAGAAGACTAGAAGAAGAAGACTAGCTAGAAGAAGAAGAAGAAGAAGAAGAAGACTAGAAGAAGAAGAAGAAGAAGAAGAAGAATTTTTCTTCTCTTTCTTTTTCTCCTCTCCTCTTCTTCTTCTAACTAAGGTAGGTAAAAATGCCATTTTTTAGCTAAGCTAGGAAAAAATGCTAAGTGTAGGTCATTTTAGAGCTAAGCTAGGTAAATAGGTCATTTTGGAGCTTAGTAAGGTTATTATGTCATTTTCGAGGATGATGCCATTTTTAGCCAACTTACGTAAGTATAGCTCATTTTTTTATCTAACTTAGGTAATTATGCCATTTAGGAGCAAAATAAGCTAAGTATGCATTTGTTAAGCAAAACACTAGAGAAAACGTACCCTCATCACAACAAATGCGATGAAGATCGCAACTAAGGTAACAATTGATCCAACGGCATAATGATACCAAGCCTCATTATCTATGGCATATTTTCTAATCTTCTTAATCTTCAAGTGCATTGCATCCATCTTCAAGCGCATTGCATTCATCTTCATCTTGTGATCATCGACGACATCGGCAACATACAACTCCAATGTCATCTTCTCGTTTTCAATTCTTTTAATTTTTTCTTTCAAATACTCATTTTCTTTTTCAACTAAATTTAACTTCTCGACAAGAGGGTCGGTTGCAAATTCCGGTTCACATACCTCCTAGATTAAAATATCTCTATGTCAACTTGATGGCCATAATTGTCATAAATGCGAAATGCAACAAATAGTTATAAAAGAGAATTTACCACATCCGAATCATAAAGCGGGCGAGGGCCGACGGGGACGGATATCAAGACCATGGCACTATGTATAAGAAACAATCATACAAAGTAAGAAAATTATACAAGTAACTATATAAATCATACAATCATACAAGAAAATGGCAAGTGTAGGTCATTTTAGAGCTATCCTAGTTAAAATCGGTCATTTTGGAGGTAGGTAAGGTTATTTTGTCATTTTGGAGGAAAATAAGCTAAGTCAATGTCATTTTGGAGCTAAACCAAGGTTATCATGCCATTTTTTACCTAAGTATGCTAAGTATGTCATAAATGAACTAAAGAAGCTAAGTATAGGTCATTTTGGAGCTATCCTAGGTAGTTATGCCATTTTTTAGCTAACTAAGCTTATTAAGTCATTTAGGAGGAAAAATGCTAAGTATAGGTCATTTTATAGCTATCCTAGGTAAAGTATGTCAGTTTGGAGCTAAGTAAGGTTATTATGTCATTTTCGAGGAAAATAAGCTAAGTCAATGTCATTTTGTTGAATACCTAATAACATGAACTAATTAATAATATATATGTACATAATAATAATTGAATACCTGACATTACTAATATTAATCTTCATCGTCTATATATTCTCCGGGATCAATAAATGCAGAATCATCATCACTATCAGTAATGACGTGCTCATCAGCATCATCAATAAATGCATCAACATGTGGAAGGCCTTCTTTATGTAATCGGTCAAGCATTGACAGGTCATCCGCAGCAGTAACCTCTTCTTCTTCCGTCTCTTCTTGTTCCGGCTCAGGGGTGAAGTCGGATTCACTGTCGCTGTCTACCTCAATGTTCTGGGGTGAAGTAGAGCGGTTCTTGAAACGTTTTTTGGAAACACATGTTTCTTGGAAGAATTCTTCTTCATATGTGTCTGGGTTAATGTGAGGGTCATAATCATCTTCATTGAGGGGAGGTGGTCTAAAATGTGGCGGCACATCATAAACGACATCCCAACCATTCAGATTTGGATCAGTTTGGCAGGCCCACGGTAGATAGAAAACTTGGGTCGCCTGTTGAGCCGTAATATAGACATCAAGAACATCTAAATGGGTGCTTTGTTTGATTTCGACTAGCCCTATATGTTCATGAGTCCTTCTAGTCTCCTTTGGCTGGAACCAATAACATTTGAAGACTACGACGTTTGGTGGGTTTTCACCAAAGAATGTAAGTTCATAAATTGCTTCAACTCTTCCATAATACTCGACCCCTCCTTCGCCGACAGCGGAGACACAACAATTTGTAGACTTTCGGTCGGCCATAGATAGCTCTTTGCCAAAAGTACGAAAGCGATACCCGTTGATGTCGTATTTGTCAAATGAACGGACCTTATAGTCAAAACCATTTGCGACTTGTCTCAATTCGGAGTCCATAGACTCTGCATTAGCCTACAAGTTTAATACGAAAGGATTGTTGCATTAGCCGCAAACTAGATGAAGAAATGAAATGGTCTAATGGAAATTACCGTTTGTTTGAACCAAGAGATGAAACCGGGATAGCCTCCTCCATGCTTTGCCAGAAGCTCATACTCTTCGATGGAATCCTTTTGGATCACCGCTCCATCCGAGAATTTGGCGACGTATCGACTGTATCACATATCCGGGAATAAGAGCATTTCAAAGGAATTAGAAGTTGCGAAACAATGTACCGAGAACTTACTCGATGTACGACCGCACTTCTGTTAGGTTGTTGAAGATATACAACGAAATGGTCCGCCATTCTTTGACATCCAACGGTATTGCTTTCGAAGCACCGGCTGGTGCGAGCTTCCCTTTGAATAGGCTGAGGTTGGATCGACCTTTTTCACGGTCGCCATCATTGTACCGAGGCTTCGGATTATGCAAATGATGATTCTTGGCTTTGTAGTGTGCTGTCACGAAGTTTGCGGCCTCCTCAGTAATGAATGCCTCGGCCATCGATGCTTCAATTCTACGTTTATTTTTACATTTTGCTCGAAGCGTCTTCTGCATCCTCTCAGTTGCGAAGCACCAACGATTTTGCACGGGCCCCCCCAATCTTGCCTCGGTTGGGAGATTCAAAATCAAATGCTGCATTGGATTAAAGAATCCCGGTGGAAAGATCTTTTCTAACTTGCAGATCAACTCCGGCGCCAACTCTTCCAGTTCGTCTAGCACGTCAGGCGATAGTTCTTTCGCACAAAGAGCACGGAAGAAATAGCTCAGCTCTGCCAGTACTAGCCATTCATCCTCAGGGATAAAGCCACGCAACATCACCGGCATTACCCGCTCAAGCCATATGTGCCAATCATGACTCTTCATACCAAATATTTTCAATTTGTCAAGACTCGCTCCCCTCTTTAGATTTGCTGCATACCCATCGGGGAACATCAACTGCATTTTCACCCACAAGATCATTTCCCTCATAGCTGGCCTTCCAAGATTGAACCATGCCTTTGGCTTCCTCCAGTTCTTCTTTCCTTTCGGTTGTCGCATGTTTTGTAACGGTCTATCACATAGAGCCTCTTGATCGACTCTAGCCTTAGGGTTATCCTTTGACTTCCCCTCTATGCCGAACAATGTACCAAAAAGGGCCTTGGCGATATTCTTTTCAGTGTGCATCACATCGATGTTGTGTGGGCAAATGAGGTCTTTAAAGTAAGGCAGATCCCACAAGCATATCTTGTGAGTCCAGGCGTGTTCCGAATTATACCCTTTGAAATATCCTGGACGCTCTGGATTAGGCTCGAGAGCGTTTAACTGATCTAGGGCCTGTTGGCCTGTCAATGCAGGTGGTGCAGAGTTTTTGACAACTCTACCTTTCATGAAATTTTTCTTGTCTTTTCTGAACTTATGGCCAGGATATAGGAACTGTCTATGCAAGTCGAAGCAAGAATACTTGCAACCCGCCTGCAGCCAACGGAACTGAAGAGCTGCCTTGCATGTGGGGCACGGGAACCTTCCATGCACACACCAGCCAACGAATAGCGCATACGCCGGCAAGTCATGCGTCGAGTACATGTACCACACATGCATTTTGAAGTTTTGTTTTGTAGCGGCGTCATATGTCTTGATCCCATTATCCCAAGCTTCTTGCAATTCGTCCTTAAGCGGCTGCATGTACACATTCATATTCTTCCCCGGATAGTTGGGCCCTGGAATTATCAAAGTCAAGAAAATGTTCTTTCTTTTCATAATCTCTCCGGGGGGGAGATTGAGTGGAATGACAAATACAGGCCAGCAACTGTATTGGGTTGCCGTCATACCAAACACTCGGAACCCATCCGTGCTGATGGCGACTCGAGGATGCCTTGGATCTGCCGCTTTGTCCTTATGTAAAGCATCGAAGTGCTTCCACGCAAAAGCGCCTGAAGTGTGTCCCAACATCGGATTCCTATCTGCATCTAGTTCGGTTCTTTTGCCCAATTTATGCCACGTCATCTGTCTGGCCGTCTCTTCGACCATGAAAAGACGTTGAAGTCTTGGTATGATTGGCATATACCGAAGAACATTAACTGGGATTTTGGTCTGACTCTTCTCACCCATAGCATTGTCTACCACAACATACCTGGAAGACTTGCAAATGGGACAATAGTTGAAGCCCGCATACTCAAGCCTAAATAAGGCACATCCATTCTCACAGGCATCTATCTTCTCATAGGGCATCTTAAGCGCACGTAGGATTTTGTCCGACTGGTACAGGTTTGCTGGCAATACATGGCCTTTGGGTAGAAAGCGTCCAAATATCGTCATCATCGCGTCGTAGCATTCTCTGCCCAGGTTGAACTGAGCCTTGAGAGCCATTACTTGCGCGATGGCATCCAGCTGACAAAGCTCAGTGTGCTCGTGGAGAGGACGTTTTGAAGACTCCAACATTTCATAGAAGGCCTTTGCAGATTCCTCCATCTCATCGTCCGAATCCTGAGCATCATCAAAGTCTTGCACCATGTCTTCGATCCCGGTACCATGCTCGTCGGTGCGACGACGAACCACCTCAGCTTTGGCACGTTGGGCAGACTCACCATGAAATGTCCAGACCGTATAATTAGACGTAAAACCCCACTTCTGCAGGTGTTTGATCATTTCAAACTCTGACCTCTTATGATAGTTGTCGCAATCGACACAGGGGCACCAGGTTGTTTTCTGTCCATTTTCAAATGCGGCTGTCACAAACCCCTTGGTTTTTATTATCCATTCATGGGTCATGTCTTTCTGACTAGTGTGACCGGTGTACATCCACGCACGATCACTCATCTTGCCTAGCTACTGGACACACAAGAAATATATACATAATTCAGCAAACCATATTCATCAGTTAATAGAGTTTGTCAGTTTTATTACGTCCATGCAACCTAGACGCTAGTAGGTAAAGATAGGTCCTAATCCCACCCGAGTATGTGTAGATTGGGTTCGTTTTCCCATGCTCTGCTCCGGATCCGACACAAAATTTTGGTAGCACCTCCCCGCTGTTCTCCTGATACACGTCTCGGCAATAAGCAGAGAGGATGTGTACCCGGAGAACAACAGGGAGGCACTAACGAAATTCTGCATCGGATCCGGAGCAGAGCATATGGGAAAATGAACCCAATCTACACATACTCGGGCTGTCCATGGATAACGTTGGACAATTCGAAAGAATCACGGTTATAAATATGATAATGCATGCATATTTACAGATGTAACCCTTTCGAACGGGAGACGCATAGTGGTCACGCATACTGATGATTGAAGACACCTATAGCTAGCAAGTTTCATCGGCACGAAGACCGGAACAGAGCAAATGAAGGGGGGAGGAGGAGATGTCATTTGTGCTCACCCACGAACGCAGGGGCGGAGCTCGTCGAACACTAGACCCTCGCACCGACGAATAAACTGCACATTTAAATCGAAAGATGAGTAACATAGCAATATTGTTTTTTCCGTCAACCTAACTAAATATTTATAACAGGACGAGCGGGTTAGGGGGTTCCTCGACATCGATGAAACCCTAAATAGCAAGTATCATCAGTGCGAGATACATGTGGCGCTCGGCGTTGAACACTAGATCCACATCCCACAAGTGACGCCGGCGCCCGGTGTCCCGCGCGCAGCAATAGTTCTGGGGACCGATGACGGTCGAACACCTTGGCAAATTTGTCTGGCAGCCTCTGCGATGAGGATTAAAGCCAAGTTTTGAAACTTCAAACAACCAAACCGGTCGGTTTGGTTGTTTGAAGTTTCAAAACTTGGCTTTAATCCTCATCGCAGAGGCTGCAAGACAAATTCGCATAGGTGTTCGACCGCCATCGACCCCGAGAACTGTTGCTGCGGGACGCCGGACGCCGGCGTCACTTGTGGGACGTGGATGTAGTGTTCGACACCGACGGCCACATGTATCTCGCACCGACGATACTTGCTATTTAGGGTTCCATCGACGTCGAGGAACCCCCTAACCCGCTCGTCCCCGGGCGCCCTCTGGTATGGCGACGCACGGTCGACGGGTCAGCACTCGGACCGGGGGATTCTCGGCATGGGCGACGGTGTCGGGACCGGCGGGACCCACTGGCTCCACCATCTCTCCCCTCGGCGACCGGCGATCCACGACCCTATTCCTTTTTTCCTTTTTCCTCTTCTTCTACTTATTCTTCTTTTTTTCAACTTTCTTCTTCTTCTAATTATCTAAACCTAAACCTAGCACTAACCTAATCCTACCACTAACCTAAACCTATTAATAACACCTAAACCTAAACAGCAAATAACAGTAGAAAAAAACAAAAAAAAGTTCACCTTGGCTCCGGCGGTGGTGGAGGAGGCGGCGGAGCGGGGAGCCGAGGCGGCGGGGGCGGGGCGCCGCCGGGGCGGCGGGGCGGGGCGCCGCCGGGGCAGCGGGGCGGGGCGTCGCCGGGGGTCGGGGCGGGGGCAGCTCGGGCCCGGGGGCGGCGGCGCGGGTGAGGTTAGGGCCGGGAGAGAGAGAGAGAGGGGAGAGAGAGAGAGGGGTGGGGCGCGGGTGAGGTGAGGGCCGGGAGAGAGAGAGAGGGGCGGCGGCGCGAGTGAGGTGAGGGCCGGGAGAGAGAGAGAGAGAGAGGGGAGAGAGAGAGGGGTGGGGCGCGGGCGCCGGCCCCTTTTCAGTTAGGTCACAGCTCTTTGCTGTCTGCTAGCAGACGACAAAGAGCCTAGCTAGTGGGGTGGGGCCGGGGGGAAACGGCCGTTAAAACGGCCACTTTCTTTGCCGTCTGCTGGCGGACGGCAAAGAAGCTTTGCCGTCCGCCAGCAGACGGCAAAGAAAGTGGCCGTTAGGTCGTTCTCGTTAGTGGGCCACCCACCCTCTTTGCCTTCTGCTAGCAGACGGCAAAGCTTCTATGCCGTCAGCTAGCTGATGGCAAAGAAGTGGCTGATGGCAAAGAGATTCTTTGCCGTCAGCTAGCTCTTTGCCGTCGGTTTTCTAGAAACGGATGGCAAAGAGCTTCTTTGCCGTCCGCCAGCTGACGGCAAAGAACTAGCTGACGGCAAATTTGTTGATTCCAGTAGTGAACGGCTGCGCGAGTTCACGGAGGGCTCCACCCACGAAGGGTCCACGAAGAAGCAACCTTGTCTATTCCACCATGGCTTACGTCCACTAAAGACTAGCCTCACTCGGGGTAGATCTTCACGAAGTAGGCGATCTCCTTGCCCTTACAAACTCTTGGTTCAACTCCACATCTGGTTGGAGGCTCCCAAGTGACACCTAACCAATCTAGGAGACACCACTCTCCAAAAGGTAATAGACGGTGTGTTGTTGATGAACTCCTTGCTCTTGTGCTTCAAATGATAGTCTTCCCAGCACTCAAACAACTCCTCACAGATTTGGCTATGGTGGAAGAAGGATTTGAATGGAAAGCAAATTGGGAAAGGCTAGAGATCAAGGTTCAAATGGTAGGAATGGAATAGCTTGATCTCAACACATGAGTAGGTGGTTCTCTTTCAGAAAATGTATGGTGGAAGTGTAGGCACGTTCTGATGGCTCTCCTTACTGAGAATGATGTGGTGGAGGGGTATATATAGCCTCCACACAAAATCCAACCGTTACACACTTTTGACCCAACTCGGTGGCACCGAAACTATCATCTCGGTAGCACCGAACTGTGTAAAAGATATGAACTTTAGGAATCTCGGTGGGACCGATATGAACAACTCGGATGGACCGAAGTGCAATGGCTTAGGGCAATCCTCATCTCGGTGTCACCGATTGCATCAACTCGGTTGGACCGAAGTGAAGCAAGAAGGCAACAGAGACTGGGCAAGCCATCTCGGTGAGACCGATTTGCAAACTCGGTGAGACCGAAGTGAATGCAAACGATTATAGAGAGTTGGCAAGGCCATCTCGGTGGAACCGAGATCCATTTCGGGGGATCCGATTTGTTAGGGTTTTGGCAGTGGCTATGTCTTGGATGAACTCGGTGGGGCCGGATAGGAAATATCGGTGGGGCCGAGTTGGAATGTAGGTTTAGGACATGTTTGGGTAGAGAGAGTGGTTGAGGGTTTAGGAATACTGTCACTAAGCACTTGAGCAAAAAGACCATTAAGCAACACCTCATCCCCTTTTAATAGTATTGGCTTTCCTATGGACTCAATGTGATCTTGGATCACTAAACCAAAAATGTAGAGTCTTGATCTTTTGCCAATCCTTGTCCTTAGCATTTTGAGGGGTCCACATCTCTAGTCCATGCCATGCCAATCATTGAACATCCAAAAATCTTAATCTTGAATGGACATTAGTTCAATGAGATATATGTTGTTATGAATTACCAAAACCACCAAGGGAGCAAATGTGCTTTCAATCTCCCCCTTTTTGGTAATTGATGACAACATATAGATCAAAGCTTCGACAAATGATTAACTTAATGAAATACATCGTCGCTTTGAGAAGTATGTGATAAACAAGAGCTCCCCCTAAATTTGTGCATTATTTAAAGATTTGCGTTTGAATGCAAATGCAAAATTGATTAGGCTCATGGGTTACTCTTCCATGTCACATACATCTTGGTGGAGCACGCAAAATGATAAGAGTTGAAAAGTAAGCACGCATCACCAACATAAGTAATTGATCATACAAGATAATGGTAAAGATAAGCATAGATCATCACAATAAGCATAGTATGATCATCACAAGCATAAATGATAGAATATCACACAGACACTGTAGCAAGCACACACATAACAAAGTAGCATCAAATAAACTGTATCAAGAGAACCTCGAAGCAAATCAAAAGCAAAGACTCTCTCTCTCGAAGCCTATGATCTATACAGATTCTCCCCCTTTGGCAACAAGTACCAAAAAGTTCAAATCAGTATAGCACTAGTCGGCACTCTAGGCACGGTCCTCCGAAACTCCTGAAGGCGACCTCCTGCTGGCATCTCCGGTGTGCGTAGATGGCGTTGAGATGAGAGCGTCCGCGAATGCTTCTGATGATGTCTGCTGAACTGGTGGAGGTGAGACCTGTGGTGGCACTGTGGCAGTGGCGGCTGGTGCAGATACTGTGGTCCTCGGATCCACAACTGGAACTGCCACTGACCGGGCTTCCCTAGGCACTGGTTGAAATTGCTCTGTGGTTGGTCTTTCATCTCCACTGTCATCTGATCTGGCAAGCTTGACAGCATCAACATCTCCTTGCAGCTGTTCCACTGAAGTCTGAATCTCTGTTACTTTGACATCCAAATCATGAAACTTAGTCTCAATGATCCGCTCAAAACTAGCCTGGGTCTGGGTGAGGTTGGCCAAACTTCGCTCAATCCTCAGAGTGGCTTCAAGCAGATATTGCATTTGATCCTTGGGTGTCTTGAGATTTACAATTTGAGCATTGGGAGCTGCTGCTTCCTGAGCTGCTTTAGCTTCTTTAGCTTTGCGGTTTTCCTCTTGAGCTTGTGCAGAAGTGGGATGCGAAGGATCCATCACTATGACATTGTCCTCAAAGTCTGGATGCAATGGCAAATGCTCTCGATCAAGAAGATATGTGCTGGTTCCAACCTTGGAATTTATCAATAGCTGAATGTGTGGGGCATATCCACATGATCTCTTCTGATCTGTTGCAGTCCTGTTGATAGTCTCTACTATCAGGCTCATCACCTTGAATTTCTGAGGTGTGTCAAATAAATGCAGCAAATTGATGGAGTGGTCACGAATCATCTTGTCATCTCCTGACTTGGGTAACAAGGTGTACCGCAAGATTGTGTTTGATGTGGCTAATCCTGGGAGCAGATGCTTCATTGATCCAAGTTTGTGTGTCTCAAGGTCCTTCTGAGGAATTGCAGTGTACATGTTGGCCATGGAGTTGTTATCCATCTTGAGCTTGGAATATATGTCTATATCATCATCCTCTTCCTTGGGTGCACCAAGAAGACTTGCCCACTCAGAGATGGTAGACTGGTATCTTATACCCTCAGTCATCCACACTATTCTGCCATCCGGATAGAAATGAGCAGTGGAGTAAAACTGCATGATCATCTCATCATTCCACTTAGTTAATTTCTTTCCAACAAACTCATCAACTCCTGCAATCCTGAAACTCTCATGGACATGGGGAAAATAATACTCATTCTCATCGATATATTCCCAGTCCACCCACTTCATGTCACTGACTATGGGCTTCTTATCAAGCAAAACTGTCTCATAAAAGTCCTGTTGCTCTCGAGTGTGAAAGCGGTAATCACACGCTGTCCTTCTCCTGATAGCATAGGGGTCTGACTGTCTCCACTGATGCAGTCCTTTGTCCTTTCTCAGCATCATGTTTTCTGCGACTGGGTGTGCATTGTCATGGTCTGGAATCTTTGGCTTTAGATTTCTGAGCACTAGAGGCTCTTCATCAACAGTTGACTCAGGCACTGGGGCCTTGTTCTTCTCTGCAGCAGATATGTTTCTGGTTGATCTCTTGGGTGCTGATACCTTGGGCTTGGACTTGGAGGGTGCAGCAGTCTTGATTGCATCAGATATGAGCTTCTGAGCTTTTGTAGGGGGTGCATTATCTGGCTCATCCTCCTCCTCTTCCTCCTCATCAATCATCATGGAGGGTCTGCTAATCACATGGGCAGTAGTTTTCCTTATCCTCTTCTTCTTAGCACCTGCAGCTGCCTCACTAGGCTCTTCAAGAGTAAACTGCATGGTCTGCTTGGGAACTTTCCTCACAGCAGTCTTATCTTTGGCAGTTGTAGGCTTGGAGCTGTACTCCTTAGCAAGCACAACTCTTTTCTTCTTAGATGCAGCTTCACTTGCAACAAAATCCTCATCCTCACTATCAGAGGTTTTCTTCTTCCTTGTTCTGGTTGCAGCTTTTGGAAGATCTGGAGAGCTCCTCTCTCCCTCATAGAAACTTTCAGCTGGGCTTGACCCTTCACTCATCTCTGCCTGCTGTTCAGACCTGTTCTGACTGTCACTGCCACTTGACATCTTGCTGAGCTGACCCTGTGAATAGATGGGTATGGGTAGAGTAGACGAGTCATCACAAAAAGCAGATAGTTTTCATAATATTTGAGTTCAACTTTTAGTTTCAAGTTTTCCCAGGATGCATTTCGGATGGACCGAGTTGATCATCCTATTATTATCCAATGATATGTGGCAATTCTATGATGTTTGAGTAGATTCATTTTGTCCTATGGGTCGATTGATGACCGTGATTGGTTTGAGTTGTATGTTTTATTTTGGTGCTGTCCTATGGTGCCCTCCGTGTCGTTCAAGCGTGAGGGATTCCCGCTGTAGGGTTTGCAATACGTTCATAATTCTCTTATAGTGGGCGGCTAGAGTGATAGAAGCTTACACCCAAGTAAGGGGGTTGTTGCGTATGGGAGTAAAGAGGACTTGTTACTTAATGCTATGGTTGGGTTTTACCTTAATGATCTTTGGTAGTTGTGGATGCTTGCTAGAGTTCCAATCATAAGTGCATATGATCCAAGTACGGAAAGTATGTTAGCTCATGCCTCTCCCTCATATAAAATTGCAATAATGATTACCGGTCTAGTTATCGATTGCCTAGGGACAAATCTTTCTCTTGTGTTACAAAAAGCTCTCTACTAAAAAACTAACTTTTATTATCTTGCAAATTATTCGTAGTTTTATTCTTGCAAAGTACTCCTAGTTTTATTCTTGCAAAGTAGTTCTAGTATTACACCTACAAAGTACTTATAGTTTCATACTTGTTCTAGGTAAAGCAAACATTAAGTGTGCGTAGAGTTGTATCGGTGGTCGATAGAACTTGAAGGTAATAGTGATTCTACCTTTAGCTCCTCATTGGGTTCGACACTCTTATTTATCGAAAAAGCTACAATTGATCTGTGACATCCCCAGATCTCAACCCTGTCATTAAGCTAATTAAGTAGCCATGTCATCATGATCATCATAGTTAAAATGCCATTAAAGAAATAATCCAACTTAAATTCAAATTTTAAATGCAAGTCAAATTAATATTTCTTCAAACTACAAAACTAAAGTGTTCATAATTTTGCAAATAATCATTAAGTAATTGTAAAATAGAAACTAACATTAATTGAAATATTTAGATGACCTTAAATAATTAAAACAGTACCCAAAATAGCTCATTAAACCCCTTTTCTTTTAATCCAAAATCCAAATGGAATTATTTTGCCCCTAAACTTTTTGTGGCAGTGAGGTATATTGCACACTAATTATTGAGCCTAGCTACATATTTTTCAAAAGTCATTTGGTGCTCCAAAATAATGCAAAACAGTGGTTGAAAAGTTTGGCAGAAAAGAAAAAGGAAATTGCCTAACTTTTACTGTGCACTCGGCCCAGGCGGATCCACAGTGTGGCCTGGCCCGATCCGGCCGGCCTTTCCCTAACCTCGCGCCAGGGGCAGGGCGCCCGAGCGCGCACAACCGTCCAGAGCACCGGGCGCTCGCTGTCGAGCATCCCGCGGCACCCCCGACATGGATAAGGACCCCCTCGATGCCTCTCTCTCTCCCGCAAACCCTAGGACCCTCTGTTTCCCCCCTCCTCGCTTCCCTCTCCGGTTTCGTCGACGCTCGTGTGTAGCCTCCGTCGCGCCGTCGTCGTCCTCGCGGTTCGACGCCACCACGAGCTCCGCCAAGATGCCCAGCCGCTACGTCGAGGTCTTCTTCACCGCCTACCGCACTGGTTCGAGCTCGAGGGGCCCCCATTTTGCCGCCCGTGTCGCCTCCCTCCGCTGCATCCGCCGTCGCCACCGTCATCTTCCTCCTCAGGCGTCCGAGATCGCCGTCGTCGTCCCGACCACTCCGGCGCCTCCCTGAGCCCATTGACCTGCTCTGCGAGTTCAACGTGTGCTCCTGCGTCGATCCCCTCCCTTTTCCCCCTCTTTCTCGTGCCGTAGCCGTCGTTTTCGTCAGAGCCGAGAGGTCGTCGCCGCCGTTCATGTGGCCGCCGCGATTACTGCCGCGTAAGCTCGCGCCCGAGCACTGCCTCGAGCTCCCGGACCTCAACGGAGCTCAACGCGATCACCAGCTCCCCTCCTCGTGCCCCCTAGCCTCGGGTCCGAGCTCGCCCGACTCCGGCCGCCGCCGACGTCGAAGCCCCGCTCAACTCCGACTAACCCCGCTACCGCTGCTGCTCTAGATCGACGCGCGCCGTCTCCCCGGTCCCGTAGCTGCTCGCGGCGGTCCAAACGGACCACCACAGCCGTTTTCCGGCCGAATCCGAGCCGCGCCTCCGTCTAAATGCTCGTCGCCGGCGTGCTGGAGTTTAAACTCCAGTGGGGTGGACACGTGGTGAACCCACACGCTAACCCCGGCCACTCTCTGCCGCTGACTGTGGGCCCGGTTCCTGTAGCACTTAGGTTAGGCGCTTAATTAACCGCTAACTAAAATAGTTAGTCCCACTGACGCTGGGCCCCACGTGGCTTAATTAACGACTAATAAAAATGGTGAAGTTAATCTAATTAACTGACAGAAGGGGCCCACTGCTACTGTTTAAACGGATAAGACTCGCTGAGTCAGCTTGCTGACTCAGCAGAGGCCCCACATGTCAGCCTCTGTGGGCTGGCCGTTGACTGGACCGTTGACCCAGTCAACGAGCCCACTGGTCAGCCCCTGTTGCTAAGCTGTGTACACTCTGCCGTGTGCATCTAGCATTTTTGATTTAAAATAATTCGAATTTAATAAATAAAATAAATCCAGAAAATGATTAAAACTTTGAAAAATCATATAAAATAAACCGTAACTCGGATGAAAATAATATATATATGAAAAACGATCAGAAAAATGTGAAGAATCCAATTATGCCATCCACATACCTATCAGATGCCTCCAGCACTGCAAACTTGGAACCTTCCCCTCCGGTTCATCTGTCTGACAGATGTCCGAAACCGGAAAAACGTTCCAGTTAATTCCCCGCTTCATCTGCCACGTGTAGCACTGCGATAGATCACCCCTAGCACTGCGTGCTGCCATGTCATGCATCTGTGATTGCATTTGTTGCTTGTATTTATTGTTTCTTCCCCCTCTTCTCTCCGATAGACCCCGAGACCGACGCAGCTCAGGAGTCCGACTACATCCCCGACGACCCTTCTTCCTTTTAAGCAGAGCTTCCAGGCAAGCAAACCCCCTTGATCATTCCTATATCACCTATTCCTTCTCCCCCATGCTTGCATTAGAATTTGCTACTGCATTTGTTTGATCCTATTCTGATGCATAGCCTAAATTTTGTAAACTGCTATTGATACCTTACCTATTATCCTAAATGCTTAGTATAGGTTGGATGAATACCATCTGTGGCCCTACTACTTTGTCCTAGTTGCCTCGCTTAGTTACTAGTGCCCCGATCGAAGTGATCGATGGACTGAGACCAGCACATCACCACACATTCCCCCAAGTTGCTCGGCTCCGCAGAGCTAATATCGAGTGCCGAGGGTGACACCTCTTATCTCACTCCTGATGTTGCCTCTGTGTCACAGCTAGTTGGTCGTGAGTTACGAGGGTGAGTCCTCTTTCACCACCTCCGACGAAGCTCCTGTCATGCAACCCCGCAAGTGTGAATCCATCGAGGGTGATTCCTCCGGATTCACCTTGACGGATTACATCGAGTAGGGATCCATCGAGGGTGATTCCTCGGATTCCCCTCTGGTGTGATGAACACACGGATACCCTACTTTTACTACAGTCCCCGGGTAAAGTCGGGTCGACCCCGAGGGGTACCCGCGAGAGATGTGAAGTCGGGTTGACCGTGAGGGTACCCGCGAGATAATTACGAGGCGCGGCCGAGCAGGCAGAGACCGCCCTAGAGAGGGATGGGCCTGGCCCTTGTTGCACTTCCTCGAGATGGGATGACAGGAGTACTGATCATCACCGCGAGCTCCTAATAATTCACTAACGGATTTGGGTATTGATCTGAGTTGGCCACTGGCCTATACGCACTACCACCACGTGGGATAATGGTTTAATGGGGCCCTCTATGCCATATGTATCACCCGAAAGCTCTGTCAGACGTCCAGTTCAGCATTGCGGCGCGTTCGGTCAGGTGCCATCCAGGACAGAGGTGGTGCTTGCTCCCGTTCACCCACGCAACGACCCGGAGTGCATAGGGCTACGGCCCAAGACCCCTGAGTGCTTAGGATGTAGACCGGCGGGGACCTCTCTGCTGAGCTCTAGGTAGGACTGCATCGTGTCGATTACCCGAGGCCGGGCATTACCCTGCAAGTGTGTCCGGCCAGATGTAATCGAGCGTGTTGGGTAACAGTAGTGCACCCCTGCAGGGAAGTTATCTATTCGAATAGCCGTGTCCACGGTAACATGACGCTCAGTGTTGTATCCCGATCTATTACTACTTGAACTGCATACATGTTAATTAATTGTAAGCTCCGGGATTGCTTTCTCGCAGGGAGTCAAGAAAGGATCTCTAGGCTTTGCTACAACATGCTTGCTACTTAATTATGTACCACTCTGCACTCTTCTAATGTTGCAAGACCGCTGAAGATGCTAGTCTTCGATAGGCTAGGCTTTCCCCCTCTATTCTGGCATTTCTGCAGCTCAGTCCACATATCCAGCTTTTCTTTGATACCAATGCATATGTAGTTTAGATCTGATGTCAGTCTTGCGAGTACTTTGGATGAGTACTCACGGTTGCTTTGCTACTCTTTTCCCCCATACCCGATTGCTGCGATCAGATGACGGATCCCAGGAGCCAGTTGCTACCGCCGACGACTGCTACTACACTTCTGGAGGAGCATACTATGACGTGAAGACCGACGACCAGGAGTAGTTAGGAGGCTCCCAGGCAGGAGGCCTTGCCTCTTTCGATCATAGTCGTTGTTTATTTTCGCCTTCTTAAGGCACCCTTGTTTTATTTTGTGTCTGTACTCAGATACTGTTGCTTCCGCTGATGCTTGTATGACTCAAGCTTATGTATTCGAGCCCTCGAGGCCCCTGGCTTGTAATATAAAGCTTGTATTCTTTTATTTGTGTAGAGTTGTGTTGTGATATCTTCAAGTGAGTCCCTAGGCTTGATCGTGTGCATTTGCGTGTATGATTAGTGCACGATTAAGTCGGGGGCGTCACAAGTTGGTATCAGAGCCAGGTTTTGATCCTGGGACCTGTGGGTTATGGGCCCACATGTCAGTGTCAGTAGGTCATTAGGTTTAATTAAATTAGCTAATTAGTCAGTGGGGGCCCAGCTGTCAGTCTCTGTTTAGGCTAAGTGTGCGTAGAGTTGTATCGGTGGTCAATAGAACTTGAAGGGAATATTGATTCTACCTTTAGCTCCTCGTTGGGTTCGACACTCTTATTTATCGAAAAAGCTACAATTGATCCCCTATACTTGTGGGTTATCAAGACCTTTTTCTGGCGCTGTTGCCGGGGAGCAATAGCGTGGGGTTGATATTCTCGTGTGTGCTTGTTTGCTTTATCATTAAGTAGTTTTTATTTTCTATTTTACTAAGTACTTTTTATGTTGTGCTCTTGTTTTCTATCTTTAGTTATGGGTAGGAAACGTAAAATACCAGAAAAAATTAGTTGTACTTGCTAAACCAATGGTTGAAGAACCACCCAAAATCTATCATACTGCTGAAGCTTTCTACTTGGATCATCTTCGATCCCTTTGTGCTCGTGCTGAAAACCCAACTAGCTTAGTTGAGGGAAAGTCATTAGATGAGCATGCTTATTTTGTGCGACACCGCTTGTCTCAAAAAGGGAAACTCTTATGGCATCATATTAATACTTTGAATTGCTATGCTTGGAATTTATGTGAAATACATGATTTTACTTGTTGTTCTGAAAACCCTAAAAACACCTTCAGTACCAATGTGAGTTTAAGGATAATGGAATCTTATCTTCTTATGCCAAAGGTGTTTATAGTTACTATAATATTGAACAAATTGAAGAATTTGTTGCTTTTAAGGGTGCATATGAAATTGCTTCTTTGATTGAAAAGTGTGATGCTACTCTTTACAAATCTGAAAATTTTGCCATACTTAAATATTACTATGAAAACTATACTTCTAATGCTTATGTTAAATAATATATTGAGGACACTTCCTCTGTCCAAGAAGAGACTAATGTTTTGCAGGAATCTATGGAAGAAGAAATTGCTGAAACTGTGAGCTCATTAGATGAAAAAGATGATGAAGAGAGCGAAGAACAAACGGAGGAAGAGCGGATTAGCTACCCATGCCCACCTTCTTATGAGAGTAACTCTTCAACTCATACATTGTTTAATTTCCCTTCGTGCTTACCGAAGGATGAATGCTATGATAATTGCTATGATCCCTTGGATTCGTTTGAAATATCCTTTTTTGATGAACTTGATGCTTGCTATGCTTGTGGCCATGATGCCAATTTGAATTATGATTATGGAGATGAACTTGCTATAGTTCCTTATGTTAAGAATGAAATTGTTTCTATTGCACCTACACATGATAGTCATATTATCTTTTTGAATTCTCCAAACTACACTATATCGGAGAAGTTTGCGCTTATTAAGGATTATATTGATGGGTTGCGTTTTACCGTTGCGCATGATGATTTTGATGGATATAATATGCATGTGCTTGCTGCTCCTACTTGCAATTATTATGAGAGAGGAACTACATCTCCACCTCTCTATGTTTCCAATACGATAAAATTGCAAGAAATTACTTATGCTATGTATTGGCCTTTACTTGATGTGCATGAATTGTTCTTTTATGACATGCCGATGCATAGGAAGAGAGTTAGACTTCGTCATTGCATGATATATGTTGCTTTGTGCTCGCTACAAAATTACAAATCATTGTTAATTAAAATTGGCTTTGATATACCTTGGGATCCGGGTGGATCGATAGCATGAACACTTTATGCCTAGCTTAATGGCTTTAAAGAAAGTGCTACCTGGGAGACAACCCGGAAGTTTTAGAGAGTCATTTTATTCTGTTGAGTGCTTTTAAAATTTTTAAAAACAAAAAAATATGGAGGGCAACCTAAAAACTTTTTCAAAAAGAGAAGCGATTGGAAGGTTATGCATTGAAGAAGTGAGGGTTGACCTTGAACACTTGTGTTCATGCTCATGGAAACAATGTAGAATTTTTCATGGAAGTTTCTCACAAAAATAATTATCTCCTTGTACAAATCCATTGTATTATAAAAATAATGTGCCAAGATTTACTTTAGGATGTTTAAATTGCTTGTTTGGTGTGTGCTGTGAAAAAACAGAAGCTTTTGCTGTAGTGCTTGAATGTTTTTATTTTACTGGAACGTGCAAAAATTCTGAAATTTTTACACAGTACTGCTACTTAAATTGTTTATTTTTTCCTAATTTTTCAGAATTTTTGGAGTTACATAAGTATATGTTTCATTTGCATCTTTACAGACTGTCCTGTTTTCACAGATTGCTGTTATAGTTTCTTTATTTGCGTATGTTTGAAATATTGTTGAGCCCTATTGACTTGGGAGCCATAGAATTGTGATAGCATACAGTGGGTAATGTTTGATTATAATTATACAATAATGTTACAGCAGGACATGATGGGATTTGATGTTATATGTACTAACCCCTCTAATAAAAAGTTCGGTTAAGTTTTGTGTGGATGAAGTTTTCGAAGATCGAGGAGGTATCGATATGAGGAGAATAAGGAGAGGCAAGAGTTCAAGCTTAGGTATGCCCAAGGCACCCCAAGTAAATTTTGAAGGAGATTCAAGCGTCTAAGCTTGGGGATGCCCCGGAAGGCATCCCATCTTTCTTCGACAATTATCGGTATGACTCGGTTTTTGTTTTGTTCACATGATATGTGTAAATTCTTGGAGCGTCGTGTGCTTTTTATTTTTCTTTTAATAATGCACCATTCTGGTATGAGATAGGCCTTGGTTGATTTATAGAATGCTTCATGCACTTCACTTATATCTTTTGAGTATGGCTTTATAGAATGCTTCATGTGCTTCACTTATATCATTTGAAGTTTGGATGCCTGTTTCTCTGCATATAGAAAACCGTTATTTATAGAATGCTCTTTTGCTTCACTTATATTTATTAGAGCGTGGTCTTTTATAGAAATAATTAAACTCTCATGCTTCACTTATATCTATTTAGACAGTCAACAGGAATTGGTCATTCACATGGTTAGTCATAAAATCCTACATAAAACTTGTAGATCACTGAATATGATAAGTTTGATTCCTTGCAATAGTTTTGCGACATTGAGATGGTAATATGTGGGAGGTACTAGTGAATGATTGTGGTTTAGTAAGAATATTGGTGTTAAGGTTTGTGATTCCCGAAGCATGCACGTATGGTCTGTCGTTATGCTAAGAAGTTGGAGCATGATTTATTCTTGATTGTCTTCCTTTGTGTGGCGGTCGGGGGCGCGCGATGGTTAACTCCTACCAACATCCCCCCTAGGGGCATACGTAGTAGTACATTGCTTCGAGGGCTAATAGACTTTTGCAATAAGTATGTGAGTTCTTTATGACTAATGTGACTCCATGGATTATACGCACTCTCACCCTTCCGCAATTTGCTAGCCTCTTCAGTACCGTGCATTGCCCTTTCTCACATCGAGAGTTGGTGCAAACTTCGCCGGTGCATCCAAACCCCATGATATGATACGCTCTATCACACATAAGCCTCCTTATATCTTCCTCAAAACAGCCACCATACCTACCTATTATGGCATTTCCATAGCCATTCCGAGATATATTGCCATGCAACTTCCATCATCATCATATACTTGACTTGAGCATTCATTGTCATATTGCTTTGCATGATCGTAAGATAGCGAGCATGATATTTTCATGGCTTGTCCATTTTTTGATATCTTTGCTACGCTAGATCATTGCACATCCTGGTACACTGCCAGAGGCATTCATATAGAGTCATCTTGTATAGTTTTTATCGAGTTGTAAGTAAATAAAAGTGTGATGATCATCATTATTAGAGCATTGTCCCAGTGAGGAAAGAATGGTGGATACTAATGAGTCCTCGAAAAAGTGGGGATGAGGTCCATGAGACTGTTCTAAAAAAAAGAGGCCAAAAAGAGCCCACAAAAAAAATGAGAAAACAAAAAAAATGAAATGAGAGAAAAAGAGAGAAGGGGCAATGTTACTATCCTTTTTCCACACTTGTGCTTCAGAGTAGCACCATGTTCTTCATATAGAGAGTCTCCTATGTTGTCACTTTCATATACTAGTGGGAATTTTTCATTATAGAACTTGGCTTCTATATTCTGACTATGGGCTTCCTCAAATGCCCGAGGTCTTCATGAGCAAGCAAGTTGGATGCACACCCACTTAGTTTTCAGTTTGAGCTTTCATACACATATAGCTCTTAGTGCATCCGTTGCATGACAATCCCTACTCCTCGTATTGATATCGATTGATGGGCATCTCCATAGCCCATTGATCCGCCTAGTTGATGTGAGACTTTCTCCCTTTTTGACTTCTCCTTATTAATCTCTATCATCATTCTATTCCACCTATAGTGCTATATCCATGGCTTGCGCTCATGTATTGCGTGGGGGTTGAAAAAGCTGAAGCGCGTTAAAAAGTATGAACCAATTGCTTGGCTAAAACTGGGGTTGTTCATGATAAATATTTTGTGTTAAGAAGATGGAGCATGACAGGATCATATGATTTTGTAGGGATGACTTTCTATAGCATTTTTATTCTAAAAGGCATGATTGTTTGTGGTATGCATGAGTATTGATGTCTTTATATCAAATTATAGACTATTGCTTTGAATCAGTCATATCTTAATATTCATGCCATGATTAGATTACATGATGAAGATTATGCTAGGTAACATTCCACATCAAAAATTATCTTTTTTATCATTTACCTACTCGACGACGAGCAGGAATTAAGCTTGGGGATGCTGATACGTCTCTGTCATATCTATAATTTTTGATTGTTTCATGCCAATATTCTACAACTTTCACATACTTTTGGCAACATATTATATTATTTTTCGGACTAACATATTGATCTAGTGCCCAGTGCCAGTTCCTGTTTTCTGCTTGTTTTTTGTTTCGCAGAAAACCCATATCAAATGAAGTCCAAACGTGATAAAATTTTATGGAGAATTATTTTGGAATATATGTGATTTTTGGGAGGTGGAATTAACGCAAACGGAGGCCCACAGCCTCCACAAGTCATCTTGGCGCGACCCCCCCAGGCCGCGTGTTATTGCCTTGTGGGCACGCCGTAAGTCGGTTGGGGATCCTCTTTGGCCACAAGGAAGCTTGTATCGTGAAAAAAATCATGTTAAAATTTCAGCGCAATCGGAGTTACGGATCTCCGGATATTTAAGAAATGGTGAAAGGCCAGAAAATAGGAACGCGAAACAGAAGAGAAACAGAGAGAGAGATCCAATCTTGGAGGGGCTCCTGCGCTCCGGGAGCCATGGCGGCCATGGACCACAGGGGAAACTCTCCTCCCATCTAGGGGGGAGGCCAAGCAAGAAGAAGAAGGAGGGGGGCTCTCTCCCCATCTCTTCCGGTGGCGCCGGAGCGCCGCCGGGGGAACCATCGTGACGGCGATCTACACCAACAACTTCGCCGCCGTCAACACCAACTCTCTCCCCCTCTATGCAGCGGTGTAACACCTCTTCTCCCCGCTGTAATCTCTACTTAAATATGGTGCTTAATGTCGGGGGGATGACCCCCGGGTAGGCTGAAGGAGACAAACGACACTTCAAAACTTTGCCAGGGGAGCGTCCCCTGGCATGCTGGCGACCCGTCCGGCTCGCCGCCCCGCGTCCCGTCCGGCTCGCCACCTCGCGACCCGGCGACTTGCTTGGCTGTCTGGAACCTGGCACTGTTCACCCTGGCCGGGTGGAGCCATCTGGGTAGAGCCATCCGGGTAGAGCCATCCGGGTGGAGCCGTCCGGGTGGAGCCATCCGGGTGGAGCCATCCGGGTGGAGCCATCCGGGTAGAGCCGTCCGGGTGAAGCCATCCGGGTGATGCCGTCCGGGTGGAGCCATCCGGGTGGAGCCGTCTGGCTGGAGCCCGTCCGGGTCGAGCCGTCCGGGTGGAGCCCGTCCAGCTAGAATCAACCTCAGACGTCTGGCTGGAGCCCGTCCGGGTGGAGCCGTCCGGGTGGAGCCCGAGTCAACCTCAGACGTCCCGTCGGACCTGCGCAGACGAGACGGCCACGCTCTACAGAAGAGTACTGTAGATGAGCGGCTGGCACTGTAGATGAGCGGCTGGCACTGTAGACGGACAGCCGGCATTGTTCACGCATCTGGTGTCCCCCCAACAGTGTAGTTAGGCCATGTGGGCTCCTCTTGTCCCCTGGGCACCCCTTTATAAGGTGACCCTGGGAGCCCATTTTCTCTCAGGCTCGCACTCCCTCTCGTTCCACACACACACGCACACACGCATGAGGCAGAGAAGAGGAGCGCTCCCAGCCTCCTTCCTCCTCTAAATACAGCTCTAGGAGCAACTCTGTACTACCATTTACTCCGCATATATTTCAGACATGCAGGAGTAGGGGTTTTACCTCCACGCGAGGGCCCCGAACCTGGGTAAACCACCGCGTATTATTACCCAATCCCGTCCCGGATCTCCGCAGTAGCCTTGCCCTCACCTCAAGCCATTCCATGGCATCTGCCGTGACGTGGTGCCCCCCGTGAGAATACCACGACAGTTGGCGCCCACTGTGGGGCCAACTGCTGCTGGAATTGTGGTCCGGGCGGGACCCTCTTCGTCACCACTACCGCGACGTCACCACCGTCCCGAGGCAGCAGGCTCGCGCCTCTGTTCGCCGCCGCTGCTGTGCTGGCCACGGCCCGTCTCCAGCCGCCTGGCCGGTTCCCATGGCAGTTGCAGCCTCGGCTGCTTCTCCGTGCGTCTCCCTTCACGCCTCTGTTCATCGCCGCTGTCCTCGCGAGCTCCGCGCCCGCGGCTCTGCTGCTGGTCTTCGCTGCCGAGAGCCTCGACCGGGCCGCCACGGCCACGCACCTCCTCTGCTCCGCCGCGCTCGTGGAGGGGAGCAAGAGCTCGCGCCCGAGCCGCCTCCTTCCTCGCGCCGTCTTGCCGCGTCGTGCCCGAGCAGCTCCTTCCCTACGCCGTGCCTCCGCGTCCCCGCATCCTCGCGCGAGCTGCAAACCACCACCACCACCAGCGGGCCGCGCCGCACGCCGTCCCTGCTCTGCTAGGTCTCCGCCTCTGCGCGCCTCGCCCGAGCCCCAGTGGCGTCAGCCACCTCTCCTGGCGCCCACCCCAGGCCGGCTCCGGGTCGCCGCCCGCGTGCTGCGTACTGGCCGGCTCCGCCGCTCTGCCCCCGGCCGGCTCCCGCGCCCGCGCGCCCAAGGCCCCCCCCTCCGAGCCCTGGCCGGCTCGCCGCGCCCGGCCGCCTCCTGCCCTCGCCGGCCTCCGCGCGCCAGTCGGCCCCCCTCGCCGTCCGCTCCACCTCTCCGCGCCCCTCCTCGCAGCCGCGCCCAGCCGCCAGGACGCCGCCCTTGCCGGCTGCGGCCGCGCCGGCGTCCCCGTCCGCCCATCTCCGGACCTCCCGCACGCCGGCTCCACCCCGTGCCGGCTGCGTCGCGCGGGCTGGCTCCGCTCCGGCCGCATCCGCGCCTCCCGCGTGCGTCCTCCGCTGCCGGCTCGCCGCTGCAGCCGGCCGCCACCGCGTCCCGGCCTCGGTCCGCCACTCCGGCCGGCTGCTCCGCCTCGCCAGCTGCGCCCCGCGCGCTCATCCGCTCCATCCGCCTGCTGCGGCCGGCTGCTCGTGAAGAAAAGGAGGCCGGTTGCCCACGTGAAGATGGACCAAAGTCAAAGGGTCAGCTGCCCAGCCGGCCAAAAAAAAAGTCGCTGCCGGATAGAAAAAGAGAGAGACAGAGAAGAAAAAAGACAGCCAGCTGTTCTCGGTCAACCCGCGTCGCCACCCGGCCGGCTGGCCCGTCTGCCCGCGTCGCCGCCTGGCCGGCTGGCCTGCCCGCCTGCTTCGACACCGGGCCGGCTGGAGAGCCGGCTCGGCTGCCTGCCGCTCCGCTGCCCGGCCGGCTGGGGCGCTCCTCGACTGCCCGGAGGCTCGGGCCGTCTGCCGGCGGACATCTCCGCCCCGTCTACACAAAAACCATGTGAGCTCCCCATTCACATACCTTTGCACCGTGCGCACAGACGGATAACCCCGAGCGACCCTCGAGGTTTGTCGCTGCATTTCTTCAGCTGCTTTGCTATTCACCACGGCGCCAGCTAGTCTTGGCCCGGAGGCTTGCCTTTTGGCCCCATTCGTTTTCCCCGCAGACGGCTTAGTAGCGTGTACGGTACCAAAGGCTCACTCATCGTCTCAGCTACAGACCGCACCGCGGCTGTCCGGCTAGCGAGAGCAAAAGCTGGAGGTCAGCCCACGCGAAAGATGTCTGGGGAGAAAACGGCCTGGGCGACCCGGTTGTTTACTTCATGAGTATCTCCTTGGTCGAATCTGCTCCCAGAGTCCGAGTATTGTACGCTCCACGCCGTGGCCCACTCTTCGCCTCAGCTACAGACCGGCTCCCGGCTGTCCGGCTGGCAAGAGCAAAAGCCAAAGGGCAGAGGGGACACGAAAAACACTGAAGGGGGCTCGGACGAAACCAAGTCGGCACCCTCTGCATAAAACTTGGGCTGTCAAAGCTAAATATTTGATATATCTGCACTGACTAACTTTGTCTTTTGCATGATCATTTCCGTGGGGAACCCCCCCTCCTCGCCCGGAGGCTCGAAGGCTACACCCAGTGGGTGCGCCGGCGCGCCCACTGGGAAAACGCCACGCCGGTTGCAGGCCCGCCGCCGGCTGCCACCGGCATCCTCGACGCCATCGTCTGCTCCAACAACTGCAAGGACCCTCCGCCCGACTCTTCGAGTCGCCCGGAGGCTCGGAGGCTACACCCAGTGGGTGCGCTAGCATGCCCCCACTGTAAGCAAGCCGCCCGCAGCCGGCTGCCGCCCGTAGCCGGCTGTCATCGACGACCTCTGCTCCAACATCAGCAAATACCCTCCGCCCGACTCTTCGAGTCGCCCTGAGGCTCAGAGGCTACACCCAGTGGGTGCGCTAGCGCGCCCCCACTGGAAGCAAGCCGCGCCGGCTGCCGCCCGCAGCCGGCTGTCATCGACGACCTCTGCTCCAACATCAGCAAATACCCTCCGCCCGACTCTTCGAGTCGCCCGGAGGCTCGGAGGCTCCACCCAGTGGGTGCGCTGGCGCGCCCCCACTGGAAGCAAGCTGCGCCGGCTGCAGCCCGCAGCCGGCTGTCATCGACGACATTTGCTACATCAACGCCCGCGGAAACCCTCCGTCCGACTCTTCGAGTCGCCCGGAGGCTCGGAGGCTACTGTCGGGGGGATGACCCCCCGGGTAGGCTCAAGGAGACAAACGACACTTCAAAACTTTGCCAGGGGAGCGTCCCCTGGCATGCTGGTGACACATCCGGCTCGCCGCCCCGCGTCCCGTCCGGGTAGAGCCATCCGGGTGGAGCCATCCGGGTAGAGCCATCCGGGTGGAGCCATCCGGGTAGAGCCGTCCGGGTGAAGCCATCCGGGTGATGCCGTCCGGGTGGAGCCATCCGGGTGGAGCCGTCCGGCTGGAGCCCGTCCGGGTGGAGCCTGTCCGGCTGGAATCCGGCCGAGTCAACCTCAGACGTCCCGTCGGACTTGCGCAGATGAGACGGCCACGCTCTATAGAAGAGCACTGTAGATGAGCGGCTGGCAATGTAGATGAGCGGCTGGCACTGTAGACGGACAGCCAACACTGTTCACGCATCTGGTGTCCCCCCAACAGTGTAGTTAGGCCATGTGGGCTCCTCTTGTCCCCTGGGCACCCCTTTATAAGGTGACCCAGGGAGCCCATTTTCTCTCAGGCTCGCACTCCCTCTCGTTCTACACACACACACGCATGAGGGAGAGAAGAGGAGTGCTCCCAGCCTCCTTCTTCCTCCTCTAAATACAGATCTAGGAGCAACTCTGTACTACCATTTACTCCGCGTATATTTCAGACATGCAGGAGTAGGGGTTTTACCTCCACGCGAGGGCCCCGAACCTGGGTAAACCACCGCGTATTATTACCCAATCCCGTCCCGGATCTCCGCAGTAGCCTTGCCCTCACCTCAAGCCATTCCATGGCATCTGCCGTTACGCGCCGCCCCCCGCGAGAATACCACGACACTTAACGCTATATATTATTATCCAATGATATGTGGCAATTCTATGATGTTTGAGTAGATTCGTTTTGTCCTATGGGTTGATTGATGATCGTGATTGGTTTGAGTTGTATGTTTTATTTTGGTGCTGTCCTATGGTGCCCTCCGTGTCGCGCAAGCGTGAGGGATTCCCGCTATAGGGTTTGCAATACGTTCATAATTCTCTTATAGTGGGCGGCTAGAGTGACAGAAGCTTACACCCGAGTAAGGGGGTTGTTGCGTATGGGAGTAAAGAGGACTTGTTACTTAATGCTATGGTTGGGTTTTACCTTAATGACCTTTGGTAGTTGCGGATGCTTGCTAGAGTTCCAATCATAAGTGCATATGATCCAAGTACGGAAAGTATGTTAGCTCATGCCTCTTCCTCATATAAAATTGCAATAATGATTACCGGTCTAGTAATCGATTGCCTAGGGACAAATATTTCTCTTGTGTTACAAAAAGCTCTCTACTAAAAAACTAACTTTTATTATCTTGTAAATTATTCGTAGTTTTATTCTCGCAAAGTACTCCTAGTTTTATTCTTGCAAAGTAGTTCTAGCATTACACCTACAAAGTACTTCTAGTTTCATACTTGTTCTAGGTAAAGCAAATGTTAAGTGTGCGTAGAGTTGTATCGGTGGTCGATAGAACTTGAAGGGAATATTGATTCTACCTTTAGCTCCTCATTGGGTTCGACACTCTTATTTATCGAAAAAGCTACAATTGATCCCCTATACTTGTGGGTTATCACCCCCCCCCACCGCCGCCCCGCCGGAGCCTCTTCCCCGACAACGTCGTCCACCACAACAGCTCGACGTCCCTCATCCACCGCACCTGATGAGGATCCATCGTCGATCTCGTCGTCCCGCTGGTTTAACCGCCCCGTCCTCCACCTCCAAGGAGCTGCTCTAATGATCGCCTAGTCTATCATGGCTGCTCCATTCCCACAGCGCCGCCTTAACCGGCCCCACCAAAACCGCAGCATCCTCACCGACTACTCGGATGAACCCGAGGCCTACTCAGCGGCACCAAAGAGGTTGTACACTCATCGCATCTTCTACTTCACTCGACCTCACGGCGCCGCCGGTGCTCGATCCCGCTCCGACATGGCCCAGCTCCCTCGACGCCGGCACCGCCGGCGAGATCCTCCACGGCAGATCTCCCCCATTGCGAGGCTCCCTCGGCGGCGGTGTCCATACTAGCCGGAGCTGCTGCAGCTGCTCCAGCTCTCGCTCGCGCTGCTGCTCTGTTCTTGCTCTCGCTCGTGCTGTTGCTGCTCTGCTCTTGCTCTCGCTCGCGCTGCTGATGCTGGTACACGGGCTGCTGCAGCTACACAAGTTGCTGCTTTGGCTCTTGTTCGTGTTGTTGCTCCAGCTGCTAGCTGCTAGTGCGTTCCCTATTGAGCGGCTGCTGATTTAGATCACTGCTTCTCTACTACCAGTGCTCGAGCGGCCTAAACTACCAACGAAATGCTTGTCTGCTACTAGTACGTTCAGTTTCGACAGTAAAATTTAGTTTCGACAGTAACAGTCAGTTTCGATAGTAAAATCCAGTTTCGACAGTTAAGTTCAGAGTCAACAGTTTTTACATCATCTGTTGGAGTTGGTTGTCTTTTGGTGATGTAAATTTTACAGCTAGCACTTTTTGGTGATGTATTTTACATCATCTATTGGAGATGGTATTAGAATCCCACTTCAGGTTAACAATGTCCGTCTTGTACTGCTTCAGCCTCGATGTTGTACAGCTCGCCGAAGCTACTCCAACGACGGAACCATCCATCACAACAGAGCAGTACCCTCGACGCCGTCTACAGATGCCTCAGATCTTCTTCCCTAGCTCCGACAACCACCTCCGCCGCAACATCTTCAACGACCGACCCAATGATGTCGAGGTCGACACGGCTACGCCAAAGAGGATGTACACTTGTCGCATCACTTTTTACTCTACATTCATGTCGACCCCTTAGGGCTATTTTGGTTCAAAGGAAAAAGTGAAGGAAAAACATAGCAATAGGAAATTTTCCTATGGTACCCAACTATTCAATTATTCATGCATTTGGTTGAAAGGAATGGAGCAAAACAAAACTGAAGGATTTTTTTCCTTTCGTGTCTGTTTCAAAGGAAAACACAGAAATTTTAACATCCACCTGGACCTACTTATCAAAATCCTATGCATGAAAAGAAGACTAAGTGCATTAGTGGCATAATAACATTCTAACTATACACATTTGCAGGTGGTTTGACTTTAATTTGGCCATGTTTATTTGCATTCCTGTGCTCTTCCTGCAAGCCAAAGGAATCCTTACAGAATTACTTCATTTACAGATAGGTGTCGAAGAAAACTTTGTGTGGTTTGTCCTGCTCCTGCCGCGCCGTCGTCCACCTCACCTGAGCTACTCCATCGACAGAAGCGTCCACCATACCAGACATCATGACTCCTTATCATCTTTCGCCGCCTCAGATCTCCTTCCCCGCCACCGGCAACCACCGCAACTGCATCACCATCATCGACTCAGCAGATGAACCTGAGGAGTACACGGGTCCGCAAGAGAGGTCGCACTCTTTTGTTTCTGCTTACTTTATGCATTGCTTAATATTACCTGCTAGTTTATCATCTTGTTCATCTCTTAGACTCCAAGTCAAGTCCAAATTAATGTTCAAACTTGACTTTGAAAATGCTTGTGGGGCACATATCGAGGCAGCAATGAACAGTATATCGATCTACTATCTGTTTCATCTAGGGTATCTACTATGTCGTTCATCTTGGGTGGGAAACAAACAGTAAAGCAGCCATCATCTGTCTTTTTATTAAATTAAGCTATCATTTGCCTGCTATCATTATTTTTGGATCTATCCACTGGTTGTTACCATCACTTGAGATTTCTGCATGCTCTCCTTACTTAATCTCACTATTTTTTTCGTATGCATGTCAGTTATTGTACACAGGCATGCTGAACATGTTGAGAAAAAGAAAAGAGTCTTGAGCGGCAATACAATGTCATGCAGACATCACTCCATGGTGGGTGCAATGGCAACTCCACCCCCCTCCTCCAGATTGTAATAGAGGACAATAGCTATTCAAAGGTGGAGTCAGAGGGAGCTAACCACTCCTATTTATCCCCCGAGGTGTTTGCTCTAACTTGGCATGATGATGTTGGTCATATCATGCATATGGTGCCTTGCTTTGCTTACTTTCGACATCATATATGTCATCTACTTAGTTTGGACATGTTCTGTAATGCCACCTGTTTAATTTCTATATCACATATGTGAATTATGCAATGCCATCTTTTTTAGCCAGCCATAGTATATGTGAAATATGCAATGCCATCCTGTTTAGCCAGGCATCGTATATTTGAATTATATCTTGCCATTCCTTTTTTCCATTACATTTCCATTTGTCGACAATGTTTGTACATTCAACTACTCTTCCTGTGAATCAGCCATTTGGGTGGGTGATGAAAAAATCCAGAGTGAAAACAAGTTCTTCAGAGCAGACAATGCTACCTGTCGAAGCAGATCTCTTGCTGGGTCCAGATAGCTCCTCAGAGGAGGATTCAGAGACAGATGACCAGTCCTATTTCCCCCCGAGGTGTATGCTCTAACTTGGCACGGTTATACTGCTCGTATCATGCATATGATGTCTTGCATTGCATAGTTTAGACATCATATACACAATATTGAACACCATCTACTTAGTTTAGACATCATATATGTGAATGCCATCTGCTTAGTATATAAATCACATATGTGAATTATATCATGCCATCCTGTTTACTTAGATAAAATGTATGTGAATTATGTCATGCAAACCTGTTTACTAAAGACATCATATAATTATCTCATGCCATCCTTTTTAGTTAGTCATCATATCTTTGAATTATGTCATGCTATACTGTTTAGATAGACATCATATATGTGAAATTATGTCATGCTATCCTGTTTAGTTAAACACCATATATGTGAACTATTTCATGCCCTCTTTTTTCCTCACTATCTATTGCATCTGTCTCATACAAGGTCTGTACATTCAACTACTTTTCTTGTTTATCAGTCATTTGAATTGGAGGGGGTGATGGCAGTATCTAGCGGAGTAAAAACACGGTCTTCAAATAAAACAACGCTACCTGTCAATGGAGATAGCACCCCGGTTGTACTTGCACAAGAACCAGCCCTACCACACATAACCCAAACTATCGCAGATTGTACCCCTACTCCGATGGACAGAGAACCAGCTTCACCCAATCTAACCCCAATCCCAGCAGATAGTAACCCAGTTCCGGTTGACACAGCACCATCTCCACAACAAAGCTCCCAAACAAGAGCAGTTAGTAAGGTAGCTCCAGTGCCCAAAGCGCCAGGACTACCACGGCGAACCCAAACTCCACCAGTTAGTACACCTATTCCTGTGGACAAAGCAGAACCAGTCATCCGTAGTTTAGCATCTCTCGCATTTGATGTTGTTAAATCCTGTCAGAGTCTACGATCTGCGTCCAAGAAACTTCTCCAAGAACTTAGGATTCGAAGTCTGGGGGACTTTGCTTGGCGACCTACGACACGGCAGCAACTACGGCGGAATCACGACGGGCTCACTGGCTCTCACCGGACACGAAGGGGACGCGCAAGCTACCCAGGTCCGGGCCACCGTGCGGTGTAATACCCTACTCCTGCCTGTGTTGGATTGCTCTGTGATGGAGAGCTCATGGCGCAAGGTACACGAAGTGTGGGGGAGAATGGGTCGATCCCCTTACATGGAAGTGGCCCTGCCCCTTTTGTAGTGCCTTGGTCCTCTTCCCCGAAAATATGAGCGGGAAAGGGTGGCCACAGGGCGGCAATTCAAAGGGGAACAGGCGCGTAGGTCTATCCTGACTAAAGGCGGTCTCCGCCTGATAAAGTAGTCTTCGTGACGTGCTGGTGGGCTTGGCGATGACCTCCATCCTGGCGCGCCGATCCATCCTGATCTTCTTTCACCAAAGAGGAAACGCTTTGGGACTTGCTTTGGGGGAGGCAGATGCCACTGCTCCCTTATCACCAGAATAGAAGCTGGGTTTGGTCACGCCCCGCTGTCCTTATCCTGACAGCGGGACGTCACCCATGTGCTGGGTGCGGAGCCCTGCGGCTGGCGCCGTACGGTCTGCTTCATGAGAAGGCCTCGTGAGGCAACCCGGTGCTTGGCGGCCTCGGCAGGGCCTGGCCTGGTGGCGAGGGGCCTCGCGAGGCTCGCCCCTCACGAGGCTCGCCCCTCGCGAGGCGGCTTCCTCCAGAGCGGCCGAGGCAGGGCCACTCTCATGGGCCGGCCCAAAAGTTGTCCTCCGGGCCAGAGGCAGACGGGCCGTGGTACCCCGGTTCCCACTGGGCCGACAGTAGCCCCCGGGCCCGCGGCGCGCATGTTCCGCCCGTTAGGGACAAAACGACATGGGGCCCCATTGAGCTGCCAGGCCCAGAGGTGACGCATGGCGGCCATTGCAGGGCGGGTCGCCCCCACTCCCCACGACGCCCCGGTAACCGCCATCCTGGCGATAAAGCCTGCCCGCGCAGTGCTTAGGCACATCATTGCTCCCCTTCTCCATCTCGCGCGAGCAGCTCCTCTGTTCCTCCTCCTCCAACTTCCAATCTCCACCGCCATGGCCCCAGGCAAGAAACCCGTGACCGCCGAGGCCTCCTCCAGCAAGAGCTCCCCGGCGGCGGAGCTTGGTCCGGCTCTGCTGCCGGCCGGCATCAACGAGAACGGGCTAGCCAAGGCCCGCCCCCTGTTGGCCTCCGTGCACTTCGAGGGAGGCGCCACCAAGATCTGGCCTGGCTCGCACCCACGACGCGAACTCAGACCCACGGTGGTCCCCGTCTTCTTCCACTCGCTCTTCGCCGGGCTGGTGCCGCCCTTCTCCGACTTCCTCCTCGCCATCCTTGAGCACTACGAGAACTGTCTTCTCCATCTTCACACCAACTCCATCCTCGTCCTTGCTCTCTTCGCGTACCTCTGCAAGGCCTTCCTGGGGGTGATGCCGTCCGTGGCACTCTTCCAAACCTTTTATAGCCTGCGGGTTTTCTCCTCGGGAAACCACCGCTCCGGAGGCGTCTCCTTCCGCATCGACGAGGAGATGCGCAAGGTCTTCATCGACATGAAGATCTTGAAGAAGGTGGAGAACTTTAGGTCGCGATGGGTTTACATTGATGCCCTGCTGGCCAGTCCTCTCCTGGTGGTCCCCACCGAGCCGGCCGAAAAGATCCTCCACTGGGAGCACAAGAAGCTCAGCGGTGCTGCCCTGCGGCCGATCCTAGCGAGGCTGGTAAAGCTGCGTGAGGCCGGGCTCAGGGCGGGCATGATCGCCAAGGAATTCCTCCGCCGCCACATCACGCCCTTGCAGAAGCACTCGCTCCCGGTGTGGGAGATCACCGGCGTCGAAGACCGGATCCGGCTGGCGTAGGAGTCCCTCTCGGCCGAAGCAGTGGCCGAAGCTTGGGAAGTTTTATTTCCAGGGAAGGCAGAGGAGATGCCTTATGACGTGCGCCCGGTGCACCGTTGGTCCAACAAGGCTGAGCTGTTCACGGCGATGCCCCAGTTCGACCAATGGGGGCTGGTCCAGACGGATCTCGAGGAGCCCGAGGAGCTTCTCGACGATTCTTCAGAGACGGGGTCCTCCTCGGGCGACCACGAGGCCTCCGACTCCGGGAAGGAGAGCAGTGAGGAATCATCTCCGCCACCCCCTCCGTCTCCGCCAGCGCGTCGTCAGCTTCGGTTGGGCGAGGACAATGGCGACGACGGGGACGCGTTTCACGTCGTGCTGGCTAGGCCTGTGCCGGTGAGGGATGGAGGAGACGATGCCGCGGAGACCGACAATCCCCTCGAGGAGAGGGCGGAGGGGATCACCATGCCCGCCGACTCCGACGGGACTCACGCCGTGCCCCCGGGTGGCCGCCCAGGCGCGCCGCATGAAGGAGGCAGCAGCAGCAGCGGCGCCATCAAGGAGCGGAAGAAGAGGCGCTGGAACCCCAAGGATGAGTAAGTTCCTCTGCCCCCTTCTATCGATCCCTGCTTCCTGGCTGTTGCGGCCCTGACGAGCTTTCACCTGCGCAGGAGCCTCGAGCTAGCCGCCGAGGAGGAGGAGAAGGCCAAGAGGAAGAAGGCCGAGGTCGAGGGGCCCTTCCCTCCTCTGAAGACCACCTCGCCTGCCGTGCCGGTGCACCTGGCGGCGAATCCGGTGGGAGGCAGTGAGGAGGCCGAGCGGCGGCTTGAGAGCGGGGGCGAGGCCACCGATGGCCAGGGGGCGCTCACCCAGGGGCGCGCGGAGGCGACCCCCCGACGTGGGGCGACGCCTCCCAGGCCTGCTGCGGCGGTGCCTCCTGAGGCGGCCCCCGTTGCCGGTGTCGAGATGGCGGGAAAGGGGGGCGAGGCGCCGGCCTCTTCTAAGCGCGCCATGCCCGCTGAGGTGGAGCTCACCGTAGCCCTCGCGGGAACCGTCCCCGGGCCTGAGATCGTGCCTTCCCATCCGCCGACGCCAGTAGGTGACGAGGAGGCCCGGGCGACTCGCGCCTTGGTGCTGGGGGAGAGCGGCACTGCGCCCTGGGGCAGGGCCGTCAACCGCGTCCAGGCGGCCCTCGGGGCCCTCGAAGGTGAGCTCAGGAAGGAGGCGGAGCTCTGCGCGGAGGAGCGGCGGAGGCTGACGGAGGGGTGGAGCCAGCTTCGGGACGCGGCGAAGCTCGACCGCCAGTGGGACGAGGAGGCGCAGGCGCAGCGTGAGCAGCTCGCCAAAGATGCCCAGGTGTCCCTCGCAAAGGCCCTCGAAGATGCCCAGGAGGCCAAGCGGCAGCGGGAGGAGGCGAATGCTTACAAGAAGACACTCGAGGAGTAGGCTGCCTCGTGTGAGCGCCGACTCAAGACGCGTGAGGAGGCCGCAGAGGCCCGCGATGGCCGGCTCGCATCCCGCGAAGCTGAGCTCCCGAAGCGCGAGGAGGAGATCTTGCGGCGCCAGGAGGCGGTCGCTACCCTCGAGGCAAACGCCAAGACCCGCGAACGCGAGCTCGCAGCATCCGCGTCCGCGCAGGAGGCACAACGGGAGCGCCTACTGGCGAAGGAGCGTGAGCTAGCGGCCGCCCAGGCCGCTCTCGACTAGCAGAGGAGCCTCGCGGCCAGGTGGGATGAGCTCCAGGCCAAGGTTGACGACCTCAAGAAGCAGCTGCTGGATACGGACGCCACCGTCGAGGAAGCGTGTCGCGACCTGCTGACCCAGGCAACAACGCGACTCTTCAGCAACCATCTCTGCCTCGACGATCGCTGCGACTTTGGGCGGGTGGTGACCCCCGTCCCGGTGGAGCTCCGTGAACCCCTCGAGGAGGCTGTGAGGGAGCGCGTGGCCGGCTTCGTCGGGCTGTACGCCTTCAAGCCTGAGATCAGCGGCAGCGGTGGCGAGCCCCCTCGCGACGACGGTGGGAGCGGCGATGGCGGCGCCTCACGTGCCTAAATTCTCCTTGACCTGTTGCTGTAATAGGGTAGACGCGGGCGTGAAAACATTTGCATGGTACTTTTGTTGTCAAGTACTTGATGATTTACGCATTTTTGTTTTCCTCTCGAGGCCTTTATTTCCCTTTTACATTGCCTTCGTGCCATGTGTCACTGGGACCCAGCCCCCGAGGCAAGCTACAACCGTCGCTGGTATGCCCAGAGCGTGAGCTCGGCAAGGCCAGAGGGTGTAGGGCTCTTAGGGCTGGTAGGAGTCCCCGAGGCGTGATGCTCAGGGTCCCCCCCTTGACACGCAGGCGGCTTGTGCCAAGGAAATCAGGATGCCACGAGAGAGAAACGAGAGGGAAAAGACCCGAGGGGTGCTTTAGACTTAGCTCCTTCGAGGCGTGTAGCTTGGGGCGAGTCCTTCGCAGGGCACGGCTCGTGAGGCACAGTCCCTCGTGAGGCCTCCCGAGGGGGGGCTCCTAAGGCCTTCGGTATCCTGCACCAGGGAAACTGCCAAGTTTTCGCAAGTAGTGCAGCAGGGCGCGCTCTCGAGGTTGCCTATGGGTGTTACGCGAGGAGACCAGAGCACCAAGGACCTGGTGAGGTGACATACACGGGAGCAGGCCCGCGAGCCAAAGCTCAGTTGCTTGGGTTTTTCAGTGCTGCTGGGACTGACCCGAGCATAGACACCGTGCCCAGCCCCCGCTCGCGTGACAGGCACGGGTGAGACCATGAGCGCGCGCCCCGCAGCTGCAAGCACACAGGGTTTTGGAGGAAACTAGATTTACTGATGCATGAATTAGGTTCATTACATGACAAAAAGATACATGCTGCCGTGTTCGACACAGGTCAGCTTGAGGATGTGACGGCCGAGGGCCCCTCAAGTAGGCCACCAGCGCTGAGCATGGGGCTTCCACGAGAGTGGGAAGGAGCTCTCACGTGCCGGAGGCAGCATGGGTAGAGAGAGCCCCAGAGCGTGTACAGCTCCATGTCACTCGTATCCGTGGGGCACGGATAGAACTTACGGTGATGGCGGGTGTTCCATGTGTTTTATACCGGAACACCCTCCTTCGTCATGAGTGGGGCCGCGGTGGGCTGGGGGGTGTTAACCGCCTCCGTACTCCTTGCGATGTGGGACTTCAGGCTCATGCGCATCAGCCTCGCGAAGGTGGCTCCGGCACCCTCCAGGCCGAACGGCATACGCATGAGCCAGGGCAAGCAGGCAACGATGCGCGGGGGAGGGAAGTGGCCCGCGGGACGAGCCTGGTTGAGGGCGATGAAGTCGACGCACATGCGCGCGCTACTGCGCGGCCTGGCGACGGTGGTGAGGCTGGCGATCCACTTGGGGTGGGGAGCTTCACGTGCGATTCCAGCATCCTGGGGCTTGTTGACTTCCTGGGTGGTAACTTCCTACTTCTCGGGCGCTTGACGCCGTTCCTTCTGCTTGATGGGCCGCGCGCTCCGGCACGCGGCTGAGTGGTGCTCGATCACCTCCCTCGGTAGGCCGGGCGCGCCTGATGCTGTCCAAGCCAACGCATCAGGTCTTGCCTGGAGGAAGGTGACGAGCGCGCCTTCCTATTTGGGGGAGAGCCCGCCGCTGACGGCGAGGGAGGGGCCTGCTTCGCCCCCATCCTGCGACGCCTTCTTGGACTCGGCCCGCTCCTGAGAGAGCAGGGGCTTCTTCTTCACGGGCGTCTCCTCGGCAGGCCCAGGCACGTCCTCATCGGCCGGGTACGCGGTGGAGGCAGTCTTGTAGGCGTGCTCGAGAGTGTGCAGCGCATCCTTCTTGTCGCAGCGGACGGTGAGGGTACCGCTGCAGCCGGGCATTTTGACGAGGCCGTAAGCATGGTGGGTCGCGGACATGAACTTGGAGAGCGTCGGGTAGCCCAAGATGGCGTTGTAGGGCAGGCCGATGTGAGCCACATCGAAGATATGAACTCCGTACGGTAGTTCTTGCGGGTGTCGATGGTGACGGGAAGGCGCACCTGCCCCAAGGGGACAGTGGAGCCATCGGTGACGCCCGAGAAAGGCCTGGTAGGCATCAGGCGCTCGTAGGGCACTTGGAGCGTCTCGAAGGTCTCGATGGAGATCATGTTGAGGCCGGCGCCTCCGTCGATGAGGGTTTTGGTGACCGCGACGTTGCTGATGGTGGGAGTGCACAGCAGGGGGACGGCGACCATGGCCTTCGTGGACTTGGGGTGGTCACTGGCGTCGAAGGCGATGGGGAACTGAGACCACTTGAGGCGCCTAGCAGACTCGAGCGCGGGAGGGCCGCGTTCACCTCCCGAGAGAACTGCTTGAAGTAGCGGTTGGATGGAGGGGCCTGGGCCCCGCCGAGGATGCAGGCCACCCTGCGGGGATCTTGGTAGACCCCAGCGTTCTCAGCGGGAGGGGAGTTGTTGGCGCGCATTGGGGCGGCGTTGGCCTGAGGGTCAGCCTGCCGCGGCTGGTTCTGCCAGCCCTGACGGTTTTTTTCACCAGCGCCGTTGTTGTGGTTGTCGCCCCAGCGGCCGCCGCCACCGCGGCCCTTGCCGCGCTCCTTGCAGCTGCCGCGGCGCTCGGTGCGGCCCTCGCGAAGCAGCTTGAGCTCGTGGCAGTCTTCTGTGCTGTGGGAGTTCAAGTTGTGGTAGGCGCAGAAAGGGCGGTCGTCCTTCTTGGCCTCGCCTCGGTCGCGGCCGCGCTTGTAGTCTGGCTCTGCCGTGAGCACGGCAGGGCCCTTGCGCTTGGTGTCCTTGCCCTTGGGTTTCGCCGCGCCAGGCTCAGCGTCAGTGTTGTTGTGGAGGAAGAGGTGTCCCTCTTCAGCCTTGGCGCAGTGGTCGGCGAGGACGAACAGATCTGCTGCGGAGTCAAGCTCATCCCTGACTGAGAGCTTCTTGCACATCTTCACGTCCGTGACGCCATTAGTGAAGGCAGAGACGATCGCGGCATCGGAGACCTTCGGGATCCTGTGGCGCACCTGGCTGAAGCGCTGGATGAACTTGCGAAGAGGCTCACCAGGGCGCTGGCGCACGGCCCGCAGGTCGTTGATCGTGAGGGTACGGTCGCTCATGCCCTTGAAGTTGGCAACGAACTGCTTGCACAGGTCCTCCCACGAAGAGATGGATGCCTCGGGAAGGTTCATGAGCCATGAGCGCGCAACGTCTTTGAGGGCCATGGGGAACCAGTTTGCCATGACCCGGTCGTCCCCCTTCGCGGCCTGGATGCTGATGGTGTAGAGCAGGAGAAACTCCGTGGGGTTGGCGCTGCCGTCGTAGCGCGGAGGGAGCTGTGGCTTGAACTAGTCGGGCCACACCACGTGGCGTAGCTTGGGGGCGAGGGCCAGGTAGCCCCCGTTGGTGACGGCGCCACCATCGATGGCTGCGCGGTTCTGGCGCCCAGCCATGGCCATGTCGTGGAGGATGCGGTCCTGGCGGTTACGTGCCTTCTCGAGGACCACACACGCATCCGGGGGCACACGGCGGATGATCTGGCAGCTGTCACCATTGCCGCCCGGCACGAGCGAGCCGCGAGACGGCTCCGGGGCGCACGCTGCGGGGCGGCGCTCGGCCACGTCGCGGTCCGAAGGAGGAGGAGGAGGAGGCCCGGTCGGCATGGGACGGCGGAGCAGGCAAGGAGCGGGAGGGCGCCTGGCCATTGCGCGTGGCATCGACGAGCTCGGTGATGCGCCTGAGCCAGGCGTCGTAGCCGTCCTCGGTGGGACGATAGCGCAGCAGCTCCTGCGCCATGAGAAGCGCGGCATGCGGGGCGGGAGGATCGCGACGCGCGATCTAGGAGGTGGCGGCGGAGCAGCCATGCGCCTGCTCGTTCACCAACGGGTGGGCGGAGGAGGCCACCCGCTCCCAAACATGCTCGGTGGCAGTGCGAGGGCGCCGCCCAGGGGCACCGCGGGCGGCGGGTGCCGCGTGGACCCTAGCAGCGGCTCAGCGCGCAGCGCGTTCCCGGCGAGCGGCGGCGTCGTCCATGTCGATGCTGGCGTCGAGGTCGAAAGCGCAAAGACGGCAAGTCCCTGTAACACCCCCAGTGTCATGCTATAGTGACCTCACACTAATGATGCCAAGTCATCATCATTATATCCTAAGAAATGCAATTAAGAAATAATTCAACTCAAATTCAAAATTCAAATAACAAGTGAAATTAGAAAAACTTCAAACTTGTAAACAAAATAGTTCATAATATTGTAAATAATCCCAAAGCAATTATAAAAATAAAACCAACATTATTTGAAACTCCAAAAATGCCCCTAGCTATTTTTGAAATGACCAAGCAGCACCTATCCGTCACATTTAAATTCAAACCAAAAATCAAATGAATTCAAATAGACCCCAAACTTTTTGTGCCACCCTAAGATATTGTGTTAGAATTATGTGCAAAGTTTCATTCAAAGCAAAAATCGTTTGGTGACCCAACATAATGCAAAACAGTGGCAGAAAATACAAAATGGAAAAGAATAAAAAGAAAAAGCCTAGCGCTACTGTGCCACTGGGCCTAAGTGGGCTACAGTGCGGCCTGGCCCAGGCTGGCCGGCCTTTCCTCAACCTCCCGCCAGAGGGGAGGCCATGGCACACGCGCTGTCCGTCCGCGCCGCGGATGCGTGCGTGTCGACCATCCCACCGTCCCATAGGTGGATAAGGAACCCCCCTCGACCCCCCTCGAACCCTAGCCCTCAGTTTTCCCCCTCCTTGCCCCTCTCTCTTGATCTACTGCTCGTCCGAGCGCAGCCATCGCCATGCCGTCGCCGTGCACCCGGTCACCGGCCATCTTTCGCTGCACCGACGTGTCCAGGGGCTCCGGCGTGGATGTCTTCGTCTTCATCGCCCGTGGATCGAAGCTGGGGAGCCACCTCCGCGTCGCCCGCGCCTTCTCCTTCCTCCACGGTCGCCGGCAACCACCGCTTTGATCTACGCGCCTCGTCCTTCCCGGACCTCCCCGAGCACGTCTCTGCCCTCTCCATGAGCCCCTGGCCGTTCTCCCTCTTTCCCCATGCCGTTCCCGTGCGCTAGCTGCCGTCCGCGTGAGCGCGTGCTCCGACCGCCGTCGGTCGCGGTCGTTGCCATTGTTTTGGTCGTCCCCTACTTCCACCGTAGGTACCAGTAGATGCACGGCACTGGCCTCTGCCGACTCCCGCCCTCCGCCGCTCGAATGGCTGCTGGAGGCGCCTGTTTGGTCGTTGCCACCGCCTCTGTACGTCGCCGCCGGCGTACGCTGCGCGCGCGTGTTTCAGTTAAACTGGGGCTAACCCCCCCACTGACACTGGGCCCCGCAGGGATTAGTTAACAGGCTAATAAAACTATTTAGCTAATTAAACTGCTGACAAATGGGACCCACGTTATTTGGATAAGAATTACACAGTCAGCACGCTGACTCAGCACTGGCCCCACCTGTCATTCTAATGGGCTAGCTGTTGCTGAGTATAAAAAGGTTTTGCACCGTTTTGGATAATTCGAATTAAATAAATCCAGTAAATTCCAAAAAATCATTTAAACTTTGGAAATTCATATAAAATAAACAGTAACTCGGATGAAAATAATTTATACATGAAAAATGATCAGAAAAATCCAACGAATCCGATTATGTCATTTGCATCCATGTTAGCATCCTCTAAGTAGATGAACAATGAATAGTGCATGACTATGGTAAAATAATTCCAAATAAATTCCTAAAACATCTAGAATATTTAGAGATGCAATATATCACCCCTTGCATAACCTACCGGCATGTCGTGCATCTGTGTTGCGTCTGTGTGCTTTATATTTACTGTTTCTTCCCCCTCTTCTCTCCGGTAGACTCCGAGACCAACGCTGCTCCTGAGTACGACTATGTCGGCGACGACCCTTCTTCCTTTTCCACAGAGCTTCCAGACAAGCAAACCCCCTTGATCATTCCTATATCGCCTATTCTCTCTCCCTCATGCTTGCATTAGATTTTGCTACTGCAATTGTTTGCTCCTATTCTGATGCATAGCCTGGTTTTGTAACTGCTGTTGATACCTTACCTGCTATCCTAAATGCTTAGTATAGATTGGTTAGTGATCCATCAGTGACCCCTCACCCTTGTCCCTGTTGCCCCGCTTTGTTACTGGTGCCCCGATCAATGTGATCGATGTTCAGAGACCGACACAACACCGCACACCCCCTTAGTTGTACGACTCTGCAGAGCTACTATCGAGTGCCGAGGGTGATACCTCCTACCTCACTCCTGATGATATCTCTGTAGCGTAGCTAGTCGGTTGTGGGTTATCGAGGGTTATTCCTCTTTCACTACCTCTGATGATGCCTTTGTCGTACAGCCCATCAAGTGTGAACTTATCGAGGGTGATTCCTCCAAGTTCACCTTGACGGTTACATTGAGTGGGAATCCATCGAGGGTGATTCCTCAGATTTCCCCCTTGATGTCATGGCCACACGGTTACCTTGGCATTTACCTCAGACCCTTGTTAAAGTCGGGTCAACCCCGAGGGGTACCCGCGAGAGGTGTGCAGTCGGATTGACCGTGAGGGTACCCGCGAGAGATTATTGTAGTGGAACGACAGGGCAGGTGGAGACCACCTAGGAGAGAGGTGGGCCTGGTTCCTGGTCGTTGGTCCGCGGGTTACCTAGTCAGTGCGACAGGGTGTCGAGGTGAGCCTTAAGCCCTGCTCGTGTCCGTGAGTTACTAATAACACGCTTAACGGATTTGGGTATTTGATCTGAGTTGGCCACTGGCCTATACGCACTACCACCACGCGGGATAATGGTTTAATGGGGCCCTCGGCGCCGTATGTATCAGCCGAAAGCTCCGTCAGACGTCCAGTTCAGCATTGTGGGACGGCTGGGCCGGCGCCATCCAAGAGAGAGGTGGCGCCTGGATTCGCCCTGCGCGCAACGATCCGGAGTGCAAAGGGCAATGGGCCCAAGACCCCTGAGTACTTAGGATGTAGACCGGCGGGGACCTCCCTGCTGAGCCTAGGTAGGACTACGCTGTGTCGATCAGCCGAGGCTGGTCATGACCCGGAAAAGTGTGTCTGGCCAGAGTTAATCGAGCATGTTGGGTAACAGTAGTGCACCCCTGCAGGGAAGATTATCTATTCGAATAGCCGTGTCCATGGTAAGAGGACGCTCAGTGTTGTATCCTGATCTACTACAAACTAGAACTGGATACTTGTGATACTAAATTGATATAATGGCTCCGGGATCACTTTCTCGCAGGGAGTCGAGGAAGGATCTCTGGGTGTTGCTAATATATACTGGTTACTATATTATATGTTACTCTACTCTCTTCTAATGCTGCAAGACGCTGCAAGATGCTAGTCTTCGATAGGCTAAGCTTCCCCTCTATTCTGGCATTTCTGCAGTTTAGTCCACAGATACAACCCCTTCCCTTTGATACCAATGCATACTTAGCATAGATCTAATGTAAGTCTTGTGAGTTCTTTGGATGAGTACTCACGGTTGCTTTGCTACCCCTTTTTCCCCATACCCAATTGCTGCGATCAGATGACGGAGCCCCGGAGCCAGCTGGCCCCGTTGACGACTACTACTACACCGACGGAGCTTACTACTACGTGAAGACCGACGACCAGGAGTAGTTCGGAGGCTCCCAGGCAGGAGGCCTGCGCCTTTTCGATCTAGATGTCGTTGTTTTGCTCAGCCTTCTTAAGGCAAACTTGTCTAATTATGTCTGTACTCAGATATTGTTGCTTCCGCTGACTTATGTATTCGAACCTTCGTGGCCTGGTTTGTAATATAAAGCTGTATGCTTTAATTTGTGTCTAGAGTTGCGTTGTGATATCTTCCCATGAGTCTTTGGTCTTGATCGTGCATGTTTACGTGTATGATTAGTGCACGGTTGAGTCGGGGGCCTCACAAGTTGGTATCAGAGCCGACTGCCTATAGGAAGCCCCTTTCCAACTCCTTGGCCGAAGTTGAGTCTAGTCTTTGAAAAACTATTTTACTAACATGGCTGTGTGGCTTACGGGCCCACGTCGCCAATGGATGGGTTTAGGATCTTTTAGTCCTCTTCCTTACTCTGGGATTCTGATCTCTCCTCTATTCAGGTTAAAGTTTTGCTAACACTAACATTAGGTTCTCGTATTCGCATCCACCCGGAGAGCTTGATTGTCTGCAATTATTCCTTTCCATTGGTTTGTTTAATCTGATAATCACATTTTCCTTTCCATTGGTCTGTTTAACCTTTCTTGTAATCTAACTTTTATCTGAGCAGTGATAATTCCCTGCTTAAGTTAACACCCCCAAATAAAGCCTTGTCACTGTTGTTGATGACATTTCGGTAACCACCAATGGACGAGAACCTTTCCTATTGGTCTGTGGCACCCCGGCTGAGAGGGACTGAAATGCCCCGTATTCCAGCCCAGAGAACAAGTCTTCTGGAATACGGCACTGCTTGGCATAGAACAAATCAGCTCTCATTACAAATGATAAGGTACAAGGGTCTGCTATTACAAAGATTACAATGGCACGGCGACACTACGCCTGCTAAGGTAGTTCTATGCTAGCAGCGGAACAACTCTAAGCAGCGGAACAGTGACGGTGGTGATGAACTCCACTCCACAGGGACTCTGGCTGGGACACAGTCTAGCTCGCACGATCGGAATCCACGACAAGCATTCAATCATGGCATCACCTGCAAACTGTCATGACACGCCGGGTGAGTACTTTGAATGTACTCGCAAGCTCACAACAACCAAAAGCATCAAGGCAAGACAACAACATAGCATTAACAAGTTAACTTATTACCAACTACTATGAGGTGGAAGTAAAAATTACTCAAGGTAATATGGTAAGACTAGAATCACTGATGAACCATCATCTTGGGTCACATGGACCATCACACTCTTGGCTATCCGACCAAGCAACATATCCTCTCGATCACCTCGTGATCAATACATCCTTGCGATCACCGCGTGATCACATCACAATCCGATGATCATCCTCAAGATCATCTCGATGTCATCAACGACCTCCTACCAAACTGATACTTGCCCACACACAACTATAAGCCATAATATAAGTCATTCCGTCATTGTGAGTGTTGATCGAACGGTGTGACCTACAACGAACTGTGTCCATGACCGAGGACGCGGCTATCGATAGTTTATACACTTTGCAGAGGTTAGTACACTGTACCCACACTATGGAACTCATGGCCTCGTGCTCCCATTCGGGTGGACCAACGATATTCCAACAAAACCAATCTATTGCATGACACTCTCCCGGCCACTCCCAACAAACTCCCCTTTGGGCTATGTCATGGGTGGCCCCGATGTCAACTCGTGACATCCGCCACCTCTGTGGCTGCCACCGTCGTGGCCAAACAAAACATCCTCGTCCCAAACTGGGACACCCGGGTACAACACAACTCGGGCACACAAGGTTATGACCACCTACCGGGCCAGGGCAGCACGAGCACATAACCTTCCCTAGTTGGAGGCACCGGCGAGAGACATGACAATAGACCGGATTAGGGCCTCCCCATCTAGGCAAGTGTGGCTACACTGGTGAGCTCGATTCAGTGGCACTTGACCAACGAAATGACGGAATTTGCCCCCAAAATATATTCATGATAGAATTGTTACTCCATTGTTACATATCAACCTGTGATTCAAATCATAGCAAGATACTGCCAAAAATCCAAACCATAATATAGCCATATCATTATCATGAACTCCAAAAGTAATAAAATTTCATTTTGATCATGACGAGAGCATGACTACTGCTGCTAGTAATCCTGAAGCAATATGTCACCCTCAGTCTGCAAAGCATTAGTCCTAGAAATCCAAGCACCATCATGGCAGTAGCAATATCACAAATTATCCCAACACAATGCCATGAATAAATCATTTCTAAATAATGCAATAATAAGCAAATTTATTCAAATAAACCATGACATTGCATTGCAATCATGCAAATGGAGGGTGTGGCTTCCTTGCTCCAAAAGAGAGGGGAAGAGCTCCTGGTCTTCACCAACACACCACAAACACTCTGAAAACATTTTTGCAAGCATTTATAAATATCACATAAAGCAAATACTTCTGTCTAGAAATTCTAGACAGAAGAGAAAAATACCAAATTCTACCAGAAAATAAAGGAGATCAAAAGAAAAATAATGCAAAAAGAATGAGTTCATTTGGACTTGTAGTTTAGGAGTTATTCATGGTCAAAGTTTGGTCAAATCTGGATTTAAAATTGAATTTAAAAGAATTTCAGAAAACCTCCAGGGGCTGACGTCGAAAGCGTAAAGTGGGGGTTATGCCTCCACTTAAAAACGCTTTGGCGGGGCGAGGTGAGGCTGACGGGTGGGGCCACCCCGTCAGATTTAAAGGGAGAGACGGGAAAACAGAGGGTGGCGGTGCTCACCGGCATCGGACAGCGGCGAGGAGGCCATGGCGAAGAAGGGAGAGGGCGGAACGGATCGGTCACTCCGCAGCGAACACACCCGTACCCGCAGCTCAAAGAATGGTGGCCGGACGACGTTGCGCCCTACATCTCCGGCGACGGCGAGCTATGGGCGTCGACGGAGCGAGCGATTCCGGCGACCATTGCCCCGGGGAAGAGGTTGAGGAGGACTAGGGGAGTGAGGGGAGCTTGATGGTGGCCTTGGCTCGTCCGGAGATGCACCAGAGCAAGCTGACCAAGGAAGAGGCCAAGCGGTGGAGCTCTGGCCGGAGAGGAAGAAGAAGGGCTCCGGGGCTCGGCTGGAGGGCTCTGGTGGTCGATTTGGTGAGGGGGAGGTCAAGTGGTGAGAAGAGGCGAGCTCGGGGAGGGGTTAAATAGGCGGACGGAGATGCCCGAGCTCGAGCGCCGCCACGGGCAAAATGGCCGGAGCTCTGGCGCGACCGCGGACGCGTGGCGCATGGGCGGGCTCGGACGGCGACAAGAGAGAGCTAGTGGAGCGCCAGAGGAGTAGACACATGCGAGGCACGCGTGGTCGGCCACTAAGCCACTGTACACGCGCGTGCGGCGAGAGCAGAGGCGCCGTGGCACGAGGAGAGGGAAAGAAGGAGGGGGGAACAGGGCTAGCCGGCCAGATGGACGATGGAGAGGGAGGGCGGCACCAGTGGACGCGCGAACACGGCCGAGAAGAAGAGGCCCGCGGCTCGGCGACATCCAGAGCGCGCCCAGCACACGCAGAGCACGCGCACATGCGTGCCAATAGTGCGGTCACCGCATGCATTGCCACGGAGAGGGCACGTAGGCCTGGAAAAAGATGTACATAGTGTTGTCCATCCATCCTATAGCCTCACTGAAGTGATGGGTCAACCAAAGGGACTATAGATTGATGGGATGCATCAGATGAATGTTGCTATAGCCAACTTGGGTTAGAAGTTGTGGTCAGGTTTCTTGACCAATGGACCAGAGAGGATGTCTCAAGGGTTTAGTGTAGGAAGGACTACAGTCCTGTGAATTTTGAGATGAATTGGACAAGATTTGAAGATAGTTGCTATACAACTGCAAAAACAGCACAAAAACTGTAATTGGATGTTGCACTCACATGGGGTACTGGATTGAGCTGCAATTTGGTGGAGAGTTGTGATTTAGGACCCAATAGGTACTGGCAAAATTTCATGCCATTTGGAAATACCTAGATGGTACTTCCTGATGCGTTACGAAGCATGAAAATCAAAAAAATTCCTACGAACACCCAAGATCTATCTAGGAGAAGCATAGCAACGAGAGAGGAGAGTGTGTCTACGTACCCTCAAAGACCGAAAGCGGAAGCGTATATAACGCGGTTGATGTAGTTGTACTCTTCGTGATCCGATCACGATCCAACCGATCTAGTGCCGAACGGACGGCACCTCCGAGTTTAGCACACATGCAGCTCGATGACGTCTCCTCCTCCTTGATCCAGCAAGAGAAGGCGGAGAAGTAGATGGGATCACAACTAGCACGACGGTGTGGTGGGGATGGTGGTGGTGGAGCACCGACAGCGCTTCGCTAAGCGTCGTCGGGACGAGGCGGTGGTGTAACGGGAGAGAGAGGGGCACCCAGGGGCTGGTGTGTCCTCTTGGGGCGCCCCCTCCTCTATATATATAGGTGGAGGGGTGTGGGTAACAGCCCTTCCAAGCCCTAGGGCGCATCCAAGGGGGGGGGAGGACTTGGATTCCAAGTCCAATCCTATTCCTACTAGGACTCCCCTTTTTTTCCCTTCCCTAGCCACATGGGCTTTTGAGGACTTGGTGCGCCTAGCCCAATAAGGCCAGGGCGCCTCCCCTCAGCCCATGCCAGCCCTTGGGACGTGGTGGACCCACTTGTGGACTTCCGGACCCCTCCGGAATCCTCCGGAACCTTCTGGAGGCTTCCCGGTACAATACCGAAAAAACTGCACCTTTTTCCGGAACCCAAAATATGACTTCCCATATATAAATCTTTACCCCTCGACCATTCCGAGACTCCTCATGACGTCTGAGATCTCATCCGGGACTTCGACCAACATTCAGTTACCAATCATCAAATATCCCAATACTACTCTAGCGTCAACGAACGTTAAGCGTGCGACCCTGCGGGTTCGGGAATCATGTAGTCATGACCGAGACACCTCTCCGGTCAATAACCAATAGCGGGACCTGGATGCCCATATTGATTCCTACATATTCCACAAAGATCTTTTATCAGTTGAACCACGATGTCAAGGATTCGGTTAATCCCGTATGCAATTCCCTTTGTTCGGCAATATGTTACTTGCCCGAGATTCGATCGTCGGTATCTCCATACCTAGTTCAATCTCGTTACCGGCAAGTCTCTTTACTTGTTCCGTAATACAAGATCCCGTGACTAACCCATTAGCCACATTGCTTGCAAGCTCTTTACGATGTTGTATTACCGAGAGGGCCCAGAGATATTTCTCCGTCATACGGAGTGACAAATCCCAGTCTCGATTCGTGCCAACCCAACAAACACCTTTGGAGATACCTATAGAGCACCTTTATGATCACCCAGTTACGAAGTGACATTTGGATACACACTAAGTATTCCTCCGGTGTCAGGAAATTGCACGTTCTCATGGTCTAAGGAACAGATACTTGACATGAAGAAAGCTATAGCAATAAACTCAAGTGATACGATCGAATGCTAAGCTTACGGTTGGGTCTTGTCCATCACATCATTCTCCTAATGATGTGATCCCATTATCAAATGACAACTCATGTCTATGGTTAGGAAACCTTAACCATCTTTGATCAATGAGCTAGTCTACTAGAGGCTTACTAGGGACACAGTATTGTTTATGTATTCACACATGTATTTAAGTTTCCGGTCAATACAATTTTAGCATGAATAATAAACCTTTATCATGAAGAAGGAAATATGATAATAACCATTTTATTATTGCCTCTAGGGCATATTTCCAACAGTCTCCCACTTGCACTAGAGTCAATAATCTAGTTTACATTGTAATGAATCTAACCCCCAACGAGTTCTGGGGTTGATCATGTTTTGCTCATGGGAGAGGTTTTTAGTCAACGGGTCTGCTACATTCAGATCTGTATGTACTTTGCAAAGTTCTATGTCTCCATCCTTAACATAATTACGAATGGAGTTGAAACGGCACTTGATGTGCTTGGTTCTCTTGTGAAACCTGGGCTCCTTGGCAAAAGCAATAGCTCCAGTGTTGTCACAAAAGATAGTCATTGGATCCGATGCACTAGGTATTACACCTAGATCCGATATGAACTCCTTCATCCAGACTCCTTCTTGCGCTGCTTCCGAAGCAGCTATATACTCCACTTCACATGTAGATCCCGCCACGACGCTCTGCTTGGAACTGCACCAACTGACCGCTCCACCACTTAATATAAATACGTATCCGGTTTGAGACTTAGAGTCATCCGGATCTGTGTCGAAGCTAGCATCGACGTAACCCTTTACGACGAGCTCTTCGTCACCTCCATAAATGAGAAACATATCCTTAGTCCTTTTCAGGTACATCAGGATATTCTTGACCACTGTCCAGTGATCTACTCCATGATCACTTTGGTACCTCCCTGCCAGACTAATGGCAAGGCACACATCAGGTCTGGTACACAGCATGGCATACATTATAGAGCCTATGGCTGAAGCATAGGGAATGACTTTCATCCTTTCTCTTTCTTCAGCCATGGTCGGGCTTTGAGTCTTACTCAACTTCACACCTTGCAATACAGGCAAGAACCCTTTCTTTGACTGATCCATTTTGAACTTCTTCAAAACTTTGTCAAGGTATGTGCTTTGTGAAAGTCCTATTAGGCGTCTTGATCTATCTCTATAGATTTTGATGCCCAATATATAAGCAGCTTCACCGAGGTCTTTCATTGAAAAACTCTTATTCAAATATCCTTTTATGCTTTCCAGAAATTCTATATCATTTCCAATCAACAATATGTCATCCACATATAATATCAGAAATGCTATAGAGCTCCCACTCACTTTCTTGTAAATACAAGCTTCTCCGTAAGTTTGTATAAAACCAAAAGCTTTGATCACCTCATCAAAGCGAATATTCCAACTCCGAGATGCTTGCACCAGTCCATAGATGGATCGCTGGAGCTTGCATACTTTGTCAGCATCCTTAGGATCTACAAAATCTTCTGGTTGCATCATATACAACTCTTCCTTAAGAAACCTGTTAAGGAATGCTGTTTTGACGTCCATCTGCCAGATTTCATAAAATGCAGCAATCGCTAACATAATTCTAACAGACTTAAGCATCGCTACGTGTGAGAATATCTCATCGTAGTCAACCCCTTGAACTTGTTGGAAACCTTTTGCGACAAGTCGAGCTTTATAGACGGTGATATTACCATCAGCGTCTGTCTTCTTCTTAAAGATCCATTTATTCTCAATGGCTTGCCGATCATCGGGCAAGTCCACCAAAGTCCATACTTTGTTCTCATACATGGATCCTATCTCGGATTTCATGGCCTCAAGCCATTTGTCAGAATCCGGGCTCATCGTAGCTTCTTCATAGTTCGTAGGTTCGCCGTTGTCTAACAACATGACTTCCAGGACCGGATTACCATACCATCCTGGTGCGGAACATACCCTGGACGACCTACGAAGTTTAGTAGTAACTTGATCCAACGTTTCATGATCATCATCAATAGCTTCCTCTCCGGTTGGTGTAGGCATCACGGGAACTGCTTTCTGTGATGTGCTACTTTCCAATTTGAGAGAAGGTACGATTACCTCATCAAGTTCTACTTTCCTCTCACTCACTTCTTTCGAGAGAAACTCCTTCTCTAGAAAGGACCCATTCTTGGCAACAAAGATCTTGCCCTCGGATCTGTGGTAGAAGGTATACCCAATGGTCTCTTTAGGGTATCCTATGAAGACGCACTTCTCCGCTTTGGGTTCAAGCTTATCAGGCTGAAGCCTCTTGACATAAGCGTCGCATCCCCAAACTTTAAGAAACGACAGCTTAGGTTTCTTGCCAAACCACAACTCATACGGTGTCGTCTCAACGGATTTAGACGGTTCCCTATTTAAAGTGAATGCGGCTGTCTCTAATGCATAACCCCAAAACGATAGTGGCAAATCGGTAAGAGACATCATAGAACGCACCATATCCAATAGAGTATGATTACGACGTTCGGACACACCATTACGCTGTGGTGTTCCAGGTGGCGTGAGCTGTGAAACAATTCCACATTGTCTTAAATGCATACCAAACTCGTAACTCAAATATTCACCTCCACGATCAGATCGTAGAAACTTTATTTTCTTGTTACGATGATTTTCCACTTCACTCTGAAATTCCTTGAACTTTTCAAATGTTTCAGATTTGTGTTTCATTAAGTAAATATACCCATATCTACTCAAATCATCTGTGAAGGTAAGAAAATAACGATATCCACCGCGTGCTTCAACACTCATTGGACCGCATACATCAGTATGTATTATTTCCAATAAGTCACTAGCTCTCTCCATTGTTCCGGAGAACGGAGTTTTAGTCATCTTGCCCATGAGGCATGGTTCACATGTCTCAAATGATTCATAATCAAGAGATTCCAAAAGTCCATCGGCATGGAGTATCTTCATGCGTTTTACACCAATATGACCTAAGCGGCAGTGCCACAAATATGTGGTACCATCATTATTAACTTTGCATCTTTTGGCATCAATATTATGAATATGTGTATCACTACGATCGAGATTCAACAAGAATAAACCATTCACAAGGGGTGCATGACCATAAAAGATATTACTCATATACATAGAACAACCATTATTCTCTAACTTAAATGAATAGCCGTCTCGCAATAAACAAGATCCAGATATAATGTTCATGCTCAACGCAGGCACCAAATAACAATTATTTAGGTTTAAAACTAATCCCGAAGGTAGATGTAGAGGTAGAGTGCCGACGGCGATCACATCAACCTTGGAACCATTTCCGACGCGCATCGTCACCTTGTCCTTAGCCAGTCTTCGTTTATTCCGCAGCTCCTGTTTCGAGTTATAAATATTTGCAACCGAACCAGTATCAAATACCCAGGCGCTACTACGAGCACTAGTAAGGAACACATCAATAACATGTATATCAAATATACCTTTGTTGACGTTGCTAGCCTTCTTATCTGCCAAGTACTTGGGGCAGTTCCGCTTCCAGTGACCATACCCCTTGTAGTAGAAGCACTCAGTCTCAGGTTTGGGTCCAGCCTTGGGTTTCTTCACGGGAGCGGCAACTGCTTTACTGTTCTTCTTGAAGTTCCCTTTCTTTCCCTTGCCTTTCTTGAAACTAGTGGTCTTTTTAACCATCAACACTTGATGCTCCTTCTTGATTTCTACTCCGCGGCCTTAAGTATCGCGAAGAGCTCGGGAAGTGTTTTCTCCATCCCTTGCATATTATAGTTCATCACAAAGCCCTTATAGCTTGGTGGCAGTGATTGGAAAATTCTGTCAATAACCCAGTCATCTGGAAGATTAACTCCTAACTGAGTCAAGCGGTTGTGCAATCCAGACATTCTGAGTATATGCTCACTAACAGAACTGTTCTCCTCCATTTTACAGCTAAAGAACTTGTCGGAGATGTCATACCTCTCGACCCGGGCATGAGCTTGAAATACCAATTTCAGATCCTGGAACATCTCATATGCTCAGTGGTGCTCAAAACGTCTTTGGAGCCCCGGTTCTAAGCCGTAAAGCATGGCGCACTGAACTATCGAGTAGTCATCAGAACGTGCCTGCCAGATGTTCACAACATCCACAGACGACGCTGGAGGGGGTGCGTCACCTAGTGGTGCATCAAGGACATAAGCCTTCTGTGCAGCAATGAGGATAATCCTCAAGTTATGGACCCAGTCCGCATAGTTGCTTACAATATCTTTCAACTTAGTCTTTCTCTAGGAATGTATTAAAAACAAGGAGCTACAGCGTGAGCTATTGATCTACAACACAAATTTTGCAAAGACAATTAAGACTAAGTTCATGATAATTTAGTTCAGTTAATCAAATTACTAATGAACTCCCACTTAAATCAACATCCCTCAAGTTGTCTAAGTGACACATGATCCAAATCAACTAACCCATGTCCGATCATCACGTGAGATGGAGTAGTCATCAATGGTGAACATCTCCATACTGATCATATCTACTATATGGCTCATGTTCGACCTTTCGGTCTCCTGTGTTCCGAGGCCATGTCTGTACATGCTAGGCTCGTCAAGTTTAACCCAAGTATTATGCATGTGTAAAACTGGCTTACACCCGTTGTATGCGAACGTAGAGTCTATCACACCCGATCATCACGAGGTGCTTCGAAATGACGAACTTTCGCAACGGTGCATACTTAGGGAGAACACAATTTCTTGAAATTAAGTGAAGGGATCATCTAATAATGCTACCGTCGTCCTAAGCAAAATAAGATGCATAAAAAGGATAAACATCCCATGCAATCAATATGTGACATGATATGGCCATTATCATCTCGTGCCTTTGATCTCCATCTCCCAAGCACCGGCATGATCTCCATCGTCACCGGCATGACACCATGATCTCCATCATCATGATCTCCATCATTGTGTCATCACATGGTCGTCTTGCCAACTATTGCTTCTACAACTATTGCTAACGCATAGCGATAAAGTAAAGCAATTATATGGCGTTTAACAGTTGACTCGCAGGTCACACAATAAATTAAAGACAACCCTATGGCTCCTGCCGGTTGCCGTACTCATCGACATGCAAGTCGTGAACCTATTACAAAACATGATCATCTCATACATCAACATATATCACATCACGTTTTGGCCATACCACATCACAACATGCCCTGCAAAAACAAGTTAGACGTCCTCTACTTTGTTGTTGCAAATTTTACGTGGCTGCTATGGGCAACTAGCAAGAACCGTTCTTACCTACGCAAAGCCACAACGGTGATAATCAAGTTGCCTTTTAACCTTCTATAAGGACCGTCTGCGTCAAATTAGATTCAACTAAAGTAGGAGAGACAGACACCCGCTAGCCACCTTATGCAAAACAAGTTGCATGTCAGTCGGTGGAACCGGTCTCATGTGCGAGGACATGTAAGGTTGGTCCGAGCCGCTTCATCCCACAATACCGCCGAATCCAAATAAGACAAGAGAGGTAAGCAATTTGAGCATCAATGCCGACAACTTTTGGATTACTAAGCATGAAAATCAAAAAAATTCCTACGAACACCCAAGATCTATCTAGGAGAAGCATAGCAACGAGAGAGGAGAGTGTGTCTATGTACCCTCGTAGACCGAAAGCGGAAGCGTATATAACGCGGTTGATGTAGTCGTACTCTTCGTGAGTCATACTCTTCGCGATCCGATCACGATCCAACCGATCTAGTAACGAACGGACGGCACCTCTGAGTTTAGCACACGTGCGGCTTGATGACGTCTCCTCCTCCTTGATCCAGCAAGAGAAGGTGGAGAAGTAGATGGTATCACAACTAGCACGACGGCGTGGTGGTGATGGTGGTGGTGGAGCACCGACAGCGCTTCGCTAAGCGTCGTCGGGACGAGTCGGTGGTGTAACGGGAGAGAGAGGGGCGCCCAGGGGCTGGTGTGTCCTCTTGGGGCACCCCCTCCTCTATATATATAAGTGGAGGGGCGTGGGGAACAGCCCCTCCAAGCCCTAGGGCGCAGCCAAGGGGGGGACTTGGACTCCAAGTTCAATCCTATTCCTACTAGGACTCCCCTTTTTTCCCTTCCCTAGCCACATGGGCTTTTGAGGACTTGGTGCCCCTAGCCCAATAAGGCCAGGGCGCCTCCCCTCAGTCCATGCCAGCACTTGGGACGTGGTGGACCCACTTGTGGACTTCCGTACCCCTCCGGAATCCTCCGGAACCTTCTGGAAGCTTCCCGGTACAATACCGAAAAAATGCACCTTTTCCCGGAACCCAAAATATGACTGCCCATATATAAATCTTTACCACTCGACCATTCCGAGACTCCTCGCGACGTCCAAGATCTCATCCGGGACTCTGAACAACATTCGGTTACCAACCATAAAATATCCCAATACTACTCTAGCGTCAACGAACGTTAAGCGTGCGACCCTGCGGGTTCGGGAATCATGTAGTCATGACCGAGACACCTCTCCGGTCAATAACCAATAGCGGGACCTGGATGCCCATATTGATTCCTACATATTCCACGAAGATCTTTTATCGGTTGAACCATGATGTCAAGGATTCGGTTAATCCCGTATGCAATTCCCTTTGTCCGGCGATATGTTACTTGCCCGAGATTCGATCGTCGGTATCTCCATACCTAGTTCAATCTCGTTACAGGCAAGTCTCTTTACTTGTTCCGTAATACAAGATCCCGTGACTAACCCATTAGCCACATTGCTTGCAAGCTCTTTACGATGTTGTATTACCGACAGGGCCCAGAGATATCTCTCCGTCATACGGAGCGACAAATCCCAGTCTCGATTCGTGCCAACCCAACAAACACCTTTGGAGATAACTGTAGAGCACCTTTATGATCACCTAGTTACGAAGTGACGTTTGGATACACACTAAGTATTCCTCTGGTGTCAGGGAGTTGCACGATCTCATGGTCTAAGGAACAGATACTTGACATGAAGAAAGCTATAGCAATAAACTCAAGTGATACGATCGAATGCTAAGCTTATGGTTGGGTCTTGTCCATCACATCATTCTCCTAATGATGTGATACCATTATCAAATGACAACTCATGTCTATGGTTAGGAAACCTTAACCATCTTTGATCAACGAGCTAGTCTAGTAGAGGCTTACTAGGGACATGGTATTGTTTATGTATTCACACATGTATTTAAGTTTCCAGTCAATACAATTCTAGCATGAATAATAAACCTTTATCATGAAGAAGGAAATATGATAATAACCATTTTATTATTGCCTCTAGGGCATATTTCCAACACTTCCTTCACAAAGGTCCTCTCTGCACAAAATCTTGGGAGAATATTGTAGAGCAAATGGATTGGAAAACTAATGTGAAATTTGACATGCTCAAAGGATATAGGGGTATTTAGGCCCTGAATTAATTTCAGAATTTATGAAGCAATATAAAATGTAGTTGCTTCACAAACTGAAAGTTTGACCAGAACCAAAGATTAGAAGTGGTACTCACATAGATTGTTGGATGGGGCTAAAATTTGGTGTAGGGGAATTATTTGAGCACAAAAAGGGCCTGGCAAAATTTCAACTCATTTGGATACTCCTAGCTAGTACTTCCTTCACAAAGCTTCTCTCTGGACAGAAACTTTGGGAATTTGCTGAGGAAGATTTACTAGGCAAATGGAGCTGAATTTTGTCATGTGGTAATTATTTGGATAGGAAAGATTTCCCAAAATGTTTTAGGGCAATCAAGAAAATATAAATAGCACTTCCTTCACAAAGTGCCAAACTGGACAGAATGGAAAAGGAATATTCCTGAATTATTTTTGAACTAGGCAAGGAAGAGTTTGAACATATTTGGGGAATATATGACCCAAAGAATTTATAAGAATTATTTGGGAATTTTAGGAATGACAGAAATATAGGTTGCTTCACAACCTAGGCCAGACAGGGTTATTCCTTTAATAGAAAAGGAATATTCCTTAAGAAAAGAATTTTGGGGTTGGGCCAGAATAGAAATACCATGATCTTGGGAAAGATTCAAGGATGATGCACCACTTGGGAGAAAAGAAATGATGATCTCCCAGGTTTCAAGTCCACAGAACTGCTCCAAAAAGAAAACCAGAGCAAAAACCAAAGAAAACCAAAAGAAAAAGAAAGGGCCAAAATGCGGGGTGTTACATGGTCCGCCTCGTTTTAACGAGCAGGAAAGTGGCTCTCTTCATTCCCCGCCCATGGTACCGACGTGTTGCCGACATAGCAGGCAGACTTTCCTCTGACACGTCTTGTTGTCGTAACCGCGCAAGATGCCACTGCCCTTCCTACTCTTAATCCACACTCACTGCAACTCCACAGGATCGAAAACCTGACTCTCATGTACATCCTTGATCCCGAAGATACCCCATACCCCACCTCTTAAATCTCGGGACGAGATTTCTTGTAGTGGGGGAGATTTGTAACACCCCCAGTGTCATGCTACAGTGACCTCACACTAATGATGCCAAGTCATCATCATTATATCCTAAGAAATGCAATTAAGAAATAATTCAACTCAAATTCAAAATTCAAATAACAAGTGAAATTAGAAAAAGTTCAAACTTGTAAAAAAAATAGTTCATAATATTGTAAATAATCCCAAAGCAATTATAAAAATAAAACCAACATTATTTGAAACTCCAAAAATGCCCCTAGCTATTTTTCAAATGACCCAGCAGCACCTATCCGTCACATTTAAATTCAAACCAAAAATCAAATGAATTCAAATAGACCCCAAACTTTTTGTGCCACCCTAAGATATTGTGTTAGAATTATGTGCAAAGTTTCATTCAAAGCAAAAATCGTTTGGTGACCCAACTTAATGCAAAACAGTGGCAGAAAATATAAAATGGAAAAGAATAAAAAGAAAAAGCCTAGCGCTACTGTGCCACTGGGCCTAAGTGGGCTACAGTGCGGCCTAGCCCAGGCTGGCCGGCCTTTCCTCAACCTCCCGCCAGAGGGGAGGCCATGGCGAACGCGCTGTCCGTCCGTGCCGCGGATGCGTGCGTGTCGACCATCCCGCCGTCCCAGAGGTGGATAAGGAACCCCCCTCGACCCCCTCGAACCCTAGCCCTCAGTTTTCCCCCTCCTCGCCCCTCTCTCTCGATCTGCTGCTCGTCCGAGCGCAGCCATCGCCGTGTCGTCGCCGTGCAAGCGGCCACCGGCCATCTTTCGCTGCACCGACGTGTCCAGGGGCTCCGGCGTGGACGTCTTCGTCTTCATCGCCCGTGGATCGAAGCTGGGGAGCCGCCTCCGCGTCCCCTGTGCCTTTTCCTTCCTCCACGGTCGCCGGCAACCACCGCTTCGATCTACGCGCCTCGTCCTCCCCGGACCTCCCCAAGCTCGTCTCTGCCCTCACCGTGATCCCCTGGCCGTTCCCCCCCTTTCCCCATGTGTTGACACCTGATTTTGGCACGATGCAGAATGCAGTAAAGGTGGACTCAAGCGAAAAGCTTGCCGGTTTTGAGTGCTTGCCGAAGACCCAAACAGAGGCAGGAGACGGCCCGGCGAGGAGGTGATCCGGCAAGGAGACGGCCCGGCAAGGAGAAACTTTGAAGTTTGGGCCATTGCCATCCGATCTCATCTCGAAAGCCGAAATTGTGTTCGAAGTACTGGGATTTTGTATCCAGAATACTATTCGGCTGATTACGCCCTCAAGATGATCTCATATGAGAAAACTTTCTACATGAATTGTCTTCGTCTCGTCGAATCGGTCGATTTTCATATAAAAATCGTCTCAATCCGAGTTCGTATGCAAAAGTTAGAGCTATCTGACTGCAGCCATGTCAAGAGGCGAAATAAGACGCGGGAGACCAGACACGTCTTGGCGAGTGTCTGATACAATGCGTGAGCAATTAGCCATTCAAGATGACCTCGAATCGAAAAACGTTCAACATGAAAGTTGTTCCTAACGTCGAAACGGTCAACTTTGCTTTTGGGCACATTTTCATCCGAGGTCATTTACTGCCTCAAAAAGGGCCCGCAAGGTGCAGCCAGAAAGCTTGCCGCGTGAACAGTAACCTTTTGCCGGGTGAACAGTAACCTTGCCGGGGAAAGCTTACCACGCGTGAACAGTAACATTGCCGTGGAAAGCTTGCCGCGTGTGAACAGTGCTTGCCGGGGTGAACAGTGCTTGCCGGGGAAAGCTTGCCGCGCGTGAACAGTAATCTTGCCGGGTGAATAGTGCCTTGCCGGGTGAACAGTAACCTTGCCGGGGGAAGTTTGCCGCGCGTTAACAGTAACCTTGCCGGGGAAAGCTTGCTGCGTGTGAACAGTAATCTTGTCGGGTGAACAGTACCCTTGCCGTCTGAACAGTGCCCTTGCCGCGGAAAGCTTGCCGCGTGAACAGTAAAAACTGTCCGACGAGATGCTGAAGATGGGCTCAAATACTTATCTAGATGGCCTCAGATGAAAAAGTGTTCAACATGAAAGTTGTTCGTAACGTCGAAACGGTCAACTTTGCTTTTGGAGTCATCATCATCCGACATAGTATACGACCTGGAAAGATGCTACAGGAGTCGGACGGTCCAGTCAGCTACATAACCAAGTCCGACTCGAAATTAAAGATGACCCCGTGGAGTATTCAAGATGGCCTTATTTGGAAAAGTGATCAACATACGGATTATTGGCCTCGTCGAAGCGCACAAAATTCATGTTTGGACCATCTCCATCGGAAGTCATATGCAGATTCCACGGCCCACGCAAGGAGCAAGACAGGAGATGGACCAGATTCAGGCTGAATCCGAGCGGGACCAGAACTAGGACTCTAGGACGTGAATTAATGTAATTTTCTTGTAAGGAAAGCCTAGATGAATCCTTTGCTTGTACGGGAAGTCCAGCCGCCTCTTATATATGTTGGGGGTGACGGCCGATTAAAACAACACACAATCGAACAATCATTATACTACTTTTTCATCTACGTTTTATCTTTCCATCGTTTTTCTCTCTCGTTCTTCGTCGTTCTTCGTTGGAGAGCTGCGAGTACAGAGGCTCTAGGGGCGAGCGAATCGACCTAGGGCAGCCCATTGCCGCCGCACTCCCTGACGGGGTCCCTCCCGGGCGTGCGGGGCTTTGGGTCTTCAAAAGCGTCTGCCGGCTGTCCTGCGTATCGCGCTGCCGGTCGGACCTCCTTCGACGTGAGCTGCGGTGCATCACCCCCGGCGTCGAGGGTACACGGTGACGTGTTCGTGTGTCAACACCATGCCGTTCCCGTGTGCTAGCTGCTGTCCGCGTGAGCGCGTGCTCCGACCGCCGTCGGTCGCGGTCATTGCCGTCGTTTTGGTTGTCCCCTGCTTCCACCGCAAGCACCAGTAGATGTGCGGCGCTGGCCTCTGCCGACTCCCGCCCTCCACCGCTCGAATGGCTGCCGGAGGCGCCCGTTTGGTCGTCGCCGCCGCCTCTGTACGTCGCCGCCGACGTACGCTGCGCGTGCGCATGTTTAAGTTAAACCGGGGCTAAACCCCCCCCCCACTTACACTGGGCCCCGCATGGATTAGTTAACAGGCTAATAAAACTATTTAGCTAATTAAACTGCTGACAAATGGGACCCACGTGCCTGTTCATTTGGATAAGAATTACACAGTCAGCACGCTGACTCAGCACTGGCCCCACCTGTCATTCTAATGGGCTAGCTGTTGCTGAGTATAAAAAGGTTTTGCACTGTTTTGGATAATTTGAATTAAATAAATCCAGTAAATTCCAGAAAATCATTTAAACTTTGGAAATTCATATAAAATAAACCGTAACTCGGATGAAAATAATTTATATATGAAAAATGATCAGAAAAATCCAACGAATCCGAATATGTCATTTGCATCCATGTTAGGATCCTATAAGTAGATGAACATTGAACTTTTAGCCTGTTTTTGATAAATGAATAGTGCATGACTGTGGTAAAATAATTCCAAATAAATTCCTAAAACATCTAGAATATTTAGAGATGCAATATATCACCCCTAGCATAACCTACTAGCATGTCGTGCATCTGTGTTGCATCTGTGTGCTTTATATTTACTGTTTCTTCCCCCTCTTCTCTTCGGTAGACTCCAAGACCGACGCTGCTCCTAAGTACGACTACGCCGGCGACGACCCTTCTTCCTTTTCCGCAGAGCTTCCAGGCAAGCAAACCCCATTGATCATTCCTATATCGCCTATTCTTTCTCCCTCATGCTTGCATTAGATTTTGCTACAGCAATTGTTTGCTCCTATTCTGATGCATAGCCTGTTTTGTAACTGTTGTTGATACCTTACCTACTATCCCTATTGCCCCGCTTTGTTACTGGTGCCCCGATCAATGTGATCGATGTTCAGAGACCGACACAATACCTCACAGCCCCTTAGTTGTACGACTCTACAGAGCTACTATCGAGTGCCGAGGGTGATACCTCCTACCTCACTCCTGATGATATCTCTGTAGCGTAGCTAGTCGGTTGTGGGTTATCGAGGGTTATTCCTCTTTCACTACCTCTGATGATGCCTTTGTCGTACAGCCCATCAAGTGTGAACTTATCGAGGGTGATTCCTCCAAGTTCACCTTGATGGTTACATCAAGTGGGAATCCATCGAGGGTGATTCCTCGGATTTCCCCTTTGATGTCATGGCCACACGGTTACCTTGGCATTTACCTCAGACCCTTGTTAAAGTCGGGTCGACCCCGAGGGGTACCCGCAAGAGGTGTGAAGTCGGGTTAACCATGAGGGTACCCGCGAGAGATTATTGTAGTGGAACAACAGGGTAGGTGGAGACCACCTAGGAGAGAGGTGGGCCTGGTTCCTGTCGTTGGTCCGCGGGTTACCAAGTCGGTGTGACAGGGTGTTGGAGGTGAGCCTTGAGCCCTGTTCGTGTCCACGAGTTACTAATAACACGCTTAACGGATTTGGGTATTTGATCTGAGTTGGCCACTGGCCTATACGCACTACCACCACGCGGGGCAATGGTTTAATGGGGTCCTCGGCGCTGTATGTATCAGCCGAAAGCTCCGTCAGACGTTCAGTTCAGCATTGCGGCACGGCTGGGCCGGCGCCATCCCGGAGAGAGGTGGCGCCTGGATTCGCCCTGCGCGCAATGACCCAGAGTGCAAAGGGCGATGGGCCCAAGACCCCTGAGTATTTAGGATGTAGACCGGCGGGGACCTCTCTGCTAAGCCTAGGTAGGACTACGTCGTGTCGATCAGCCGAGGTCGGGCATGACCCCAAAAAGTGTGTCCGGCCAGAGTTAATCGAGCATGTTGGGTAACAGTAGTGCACCCCTGTAGGGAAGATTATCTATTCGAATAGCCGTGTCCACGGTAACAGGACGCTCAGTGTTGTATCCCGATCTACTACAAAGTAGAACTGGATACTTGTGATACTAAATTGATATAATGGCTCCGGGATCACTTTCTTGCAGGGAGTCGAGGAAGGATCTCTGGGCGTTGCTAATATATACTGGTTACTATATTATAAGTTACGCTACTCTCTTCTAATGTTGCAAGACGCTACAAGATGCTAGTCTTCAATAGGCTAAGCTTCCCCTCTATTCTAGCATTTCTGCAGTTTAGTCCACAGATACAGCCCCTTCCCTTTGATACCGATGCATACTTAGCATAGATCTAATGTAAGTCTTGCGAGTACTTTGGATGAGTACTCACGGTTGCTTTGCTACCCATTTTCCCCCATACCCGATTGCTGCGATCAGATGACGGAGCCCCAGAGCCAGCTGACCCCGTTGACGTCTATTTCTACACCGATGGAGCTTACTACTACGTGAAGACCGACGACCAGGAGTAGTTCGGAGGCTCCCAAGCAGGAGGTCTGCGCCTTTTCGATCTAGATGTCATTGTTTTGCTCAGCCTTCTTAAGGCAAACTTGTCTAATTATGTCTGTACTCAGATATTGTTGCTTCCGCTGACTTATGTATTCGAACCTTCGTGGCCTGGTTTGTAATATAAAGCTGTATGCTTTAATTTGTGTCTAGAGTTGTGTTGTGATATCTTCCCGCGAGTCTCTGGTCTTGATCGTGCATGTTTGCGTGTATGATTAGTGCACGGTTGAGTCGGGGGCATCACAGTCCCCCTACCTGGCGCGCCAAATGTCAGAGTCTAGGATCTGCATCCAAGAAACTTCTCCAGGAACTTAGGATTCGAACTCTGTGGGACTTTGCTTGGCGACCTACGACACGACAGCAACTACGGCGGAATCACGACGGGCACACTGGCTCTCACCGGACACGAAGGGGACGCGCGAGCTACCCAGGTTCGGGCCACCGTGCGATGTAATACCCTACTCCTGCCTGTGTTGGATTGCTCTGTGATGGAGAGCTCGTGGCTCGAGGTACACGAAGTGTGGGGGAGAATGGGTCAATCCCCTTACATGGAAGCGGCCCTGCCCCTTTTGTAGTGCCTTGGTCCTCTTCCCCGAAAATATGAGCGGGAAAGGGTGGCCATAGGGCGGCAATTCAAAGGGGAACAGGCGTGCAGGTCTATCCTGACTAAAGGCGGTCTCCGCCTAATAAAGTAGTCTTCGTGACGTGCTGGTGGGCTTGGCGATGACCTCCGTCCTGGCGCGCCGATCTGTCCTGATATTCTTTCACCAAAGAGGAAACGCTTTGGGACTTGCTTTGGGGGAGGCAGATGCCACTGCTCCCTTATCACCAGAACGGAAGCTGGGCTTGGTCACGCCCCGCTGTCCTTATCCTGACAGCGAGACGTCACCCATGTGCTGGGCGCGGAGCCCTGCGGCTGGCGCCGTACGGTCTGCTTCATGAGAAGGCCTCACGAGGGGAGCCTCGCGAGGCAACCCAGTGCTTGGCGGCCTCGGTAGGGCCTGGTCTGGCGGCAAGGGGCCTCGCGAGGTGGCTTCCTCCGGAGCAGCCAAGGCAGGGCCACTCTCATGGGCCAGCCCAAGCGTTGTCCTCCGGGCCAGAGGCAGACGGGCCGTGGTACCCCGGTTCCCACTAGGCCGACAAATCCTATGTGCGTATCTTCCCATCATGGAAATATTATATTGAAGATGAAGGAAAAAGCCAGTTGCAGGTGTTCCTCCAGGAGTTATGTGTAAGTATTCATGGCAATTACTTTGCTTTGTCCCATACATTCTACCTCCCTGCTGGTCATAACACAGCAAATGTTCCTATTTTTCTATGTAGAGAATGACCGATTTGGGAACTCAGGATGAGGTAACCTGTGCTATCTTCAAGAATGCTTTACAGCAGTATCGGAATTACCTGAAGAAAACGTATTTCACTGGCAAGGAAACTCATCAAATTCCCTTACTTTCTCTGGAGACACATTTAAGGGACGATGACTGGGAACGCCTTGTTCTGTATTGATCTAGACCCATGAATCTGGTAGGGTCTATGAGATCATATTTCATTTTGAAGTACTATATGGCTGCGTCTTACTGTACTCTCTTCTTGCAGAACAAGTGCTTAACCTGAAGAACAACTATTCTCAGGTAAGATTCCATAGCTATGGTGCATACTGCTTTGCTCTTGTATCACTGTATTTACTCATACAAACTAATTTTTAAATAGAAGGATCCAATCGAAACTCCAATGGCACAACAGGCATGTTTAAATATGTTTCTTTAACTGGTTTGCTCTTCTAAATTGATCTATGTTGATTTCAATTTCAATTGTGTAGACAGCTATCTTCTCATATCATGCACATTACTAGCATCAAAACAGAGCCAATAGTGTTGTTAGTTGTACATGTATACCCGTGGTACCCATCTGAAATCTTGTGGTGTTGTGTACTTTCCCACACTTATATTCTTTCAATGCTATTTTGTCTTGAACTGATATGATTTGAACTGTGTCTCTATTTTGATTTGGCAAGACAATGCAGTGACAGTAGCACATAGATATATGCTTGTTTGATGAAGATATATGCTTGGTTGATGCTTTTATAATGTACTACTTTGCAATAGAAGACTTGATAGTTTAATCCTGTCCACCTTCCTACTGAACTGGTTCACCAAAATGAGTTTCATATACTACATGCTAAACCTGTTATGTGTCTGCTTGTTTCTTCTTTTAGAATGCTGACGGAATATTGGAGAAGAGTACCACATTAATTAATGGTAAAGGAAGTAATGCAGATAAGGTTGAAGATAGTGAGACAACCTTGCTGGTCTCCAACAAAGCTGATAAAACAGATAAGGAAAACTATCTTGAAGACAGTGAGACAACCCCAAAGTCCTATCTTGATGTAGTGTTCGAGTTACTGGCCGCTACCGCTTGCACAAGCTCTTCAAACTCGGTGTCTGAACCAGTTCGGTTTCTGTATCAACTACAAGCTGAAAGACATCGATCAGCTATGCTGCGACAAGCAGCCGAAGGACTAAGGAAGTCCCTGGAGAATTCAGAAGCATACTTTCTGGTGCAACAGCAAGCGTTGGAGGATTTTAGCGCCAAACAAGAGAAAGCAAATAAGCTTGCTTAGCTTATTGCCAGCATGGTGGATACCCAGGATAATGTTTCTTGAGCTCTTCTGAAGTTGTTTCAGTTCTGGACTTGTTTTGCTGCCGCGTTTATTTGTACTGGTGGCCAATTTAGACGCCCAATGTATGTAATATGCTGCTTTGTTGTTCCCTTTATTTGCACTGGTGGCGAACTTTGATGCCCAGTGAATGTAATGTCTGTAATCGCCATAATAGCCTAGTGTTAGTTGCTTGCTTATTTATTTACTTATAGTCTTGTTTATTTGTTTGCTTGTAGTCACTGTAGTTCTTTTTCCTCGGTTTGCTAGTGGCTGCAATAACAATGGGCCACATATGGGCCGTGGTAACGATGGGCATCCTACGGGCCGTAGGATCCATGGGCCTCCAATGGGCCGTAGGATCCATGGGACGTACTATTCATGGGCCAAAACCGGTCCGCAATATGGATCGTAAACGGGCCAAAATCGAAACCGCCCGTTTATGGGCCCAGACCATAACGGGCCGTTAACAGGCCGGAAGACAACACAGGCTTAATTCTATCAAGAGGCATGACAAGTCGTTAATGGGCCGGATTACAGGATAGGATGAAAATGGCCCAACGGGTTAACGGGCCACAAACGGATCGAATGTTACCACGGGCTGAATTTGGCCCATTAGCATAACAGACCAGTAACGGACCGTAAGTAATTGAGGGCCGGAAATGAGCCCAAGAATGTATGGGCCCTTAGAAGGCCGAAAGGGAGCACAGGCTAGAAACGGCCCGACTGAATCATGGGCCGTTAATGGGCTCAAAGCATTTTACTGTTCATGATGGGCCTGATTCACCACGGGCCGTCAATGGGCCCACGGAAGCAAAAAGCCTCATATGGGCCAAAACACTTCACGGGCCATAGATGGGCCGAAAGTGACAACGGGCTGGAATCATATGGGACGGCCCATATGACGCTACTGGGCCGAATATTAAAAGGCCATAACGGGCCGTGAGTACCCGGGCCGTAGATGGGTTGTATGCGAATAGACCGTTAACAGGCTTTCCATGGGCCGGCCTGCTAACTTTTGACCAAGTCAAACGGGCTGGCCTTTTTAACCTAAATGGGCCACTGTTGGGCCATGCCACGTGTCGACGTATCATAGGCGTCTCTCGTCCAATGAATGGATGACATGTGTCGCAACGCCGAGCTGACACGTGGATCGGCCGGCGAATGAGAAATTTACACGTGGAGAATCGCCATTGGTCAGGGCTGTTAACGGGTTATCGGATCCAAAACCGGACCCGATAGCTTAACGGCGACCCGTTACGGTGGAAGCCACGTGTCGGTCACCCTTGATGAAAACACTTCCATGACACGGCATTTATCGTCATGGAAGTGGACACTTCCGTGATGATAATTTCAGTATTGTCATGGAACACTTCTACGACAGCACAGGTATGACTATCTTGATTCTGTCATAAAATTGTCACGGATGTACATGCATGACAAAAAACTTGACCTACTATGACAAAGACGTATCATCATAGAAGTGTTTTTTTTGTAGTGCATGCATGATGAACTCAACAACTTCGAGCACAACAAGGTGTGGCAATTGGTGCCAAGGCCAAAGGAGAAGCATAATGTCATTGGAACCAAATGGATCTTCAAGAACAAGCAAGATGCGAATGGTGTTGTCACTCGTAACAAGACAAGATTGGTAGCTCAAGGCTACTCCCAAGTCGAGGGTATCGACTACGGTAAAACCTTTGCTCCCATTGCTCGTCTTGAATCTATTCGCATGTTGCTTGCATATGCATCTCATCGTGATTTCAAGTTGCAACAAATGGATGTGAAAAATGCATTTCTTAATGGCCCTCTTAATGAGTTGGTGTATGTCAAACAACCCCTGGGGTTCGAGGATCCCAAGTTCCCCAATCATGTATACAAGCTCGATAAGGCACTCTATGACCTTAAACAAGCCCCACGTGTGTGGTATGAGCACCTTACTGAGTTGTTGCAAGATCGTGGGTTTGAAATTGGGAAAATCGATCCCACTCTTTTTACTAAGAGGGTCAAAGGGGATTTGTTCATATGCCAACTATATGTTGATGACATTATCTTTGGTTCTCCTAACAAAGCTTTCAATGATGAGTTTGCCGCACTCATGACCGGGAAGTTTGAGATGTCTATGATGGGAGATTTGAAGTTCTTTCTCGGGTTCGAAGTCAAGCAAAGAAGAGAAGGAACCTTCATCAACCAAGCCAAATATACCCAAGACATGCTCAAGAGATTCAAGTTGGAAGATTTCAAGCCGGCCAAGACTCCAATGCCAACCAAGTGCCAACTTGACATTGATCCCAATGGTAAAGGAGTGGATCAAAAGGTATATTGCTCCATGATTGGATCCTTGCTTTACCTTTGTGCATCTAGGCCGGATATCATGTTGAGTGTGGGAATGTGTGCACAGTTTGAAGCCGCACCTAAGGAAAGCCACTTTGTGGCAGTCAAGCGAATCTTTCGATTTTTGGCTCATACCCCAAACTTTGGCTTATGGTACCCCAAAGAAGCAAGCTTTGATCTCATGGGATATTCGGACTCGGATTGGGCGGGAGACTGTGTGGATAGGAAGTCAACTTTTGGAGGGTGCCAATTCCTTGTACGCTCTTTGGTGAGTTGGTCTTCGAAGAAGAAAAATTGTGTATCTCTCTCCACCACCGAGTCCGAGTATGTAGCCGCCGCAAGTTGTTGTGCACAATTGCTATGGATGACGCAAACTTTAAAGGATTACGGTGTCACTTGTGACAAAGTGCCTCTTCTATGTGGCAATGAAAGTGCAATCAAGATCTCCTACAATCCGATGCAACATAGCAAGACGAAGCATATTGAGATTCGTCATCATTTCATCCGGGATCACATCAAGCATGGAGAGATTGATCTTATTTATGTCAACACTCAAGAGCAACTAGCGGATATATTCATGAAGCCATTGGATGAAGCAAGATTTCGCGAGTTAAGGCATGAGCTAAATATCATTGATTCGAGCAATGTAGCTTGAGACTAGGCACACCCCACCGCATTCATCATGTTATCTTGTTTTAGATGTAGGCATGGATTTAGGGGGAGTGTTGTTCTCTCAATGAACTCTCCCTCCCCCTATTATGCATAAAAAACCCAATCTTTCACATTAGCCATTTTTTATGGTACTTGTGCTTCAAAGAGGAGTTTTGGTCATGGACCCAAGGTTAAAATCTTTGCGGTGCCATACCAATTGACTCAAACATAGGTGGCCTCGGCTACCTCCCTCTCTTTGAGAGGTTTTGGTGTTCTTTGGATTTGATTGGTTTTATCTAAACTTTAGGTCTTTTGTGTGTTGTATCACTCCATGTGTGCTCTTGTTTTGTTTGCTTTTTGACCTTGGAGTGTCCCTTCCCATTTGCTGGTTTTCTTGTCTCCAACCCAAGCCTTCTCACCTACAAACATCTTAGAATTGCATAAGCCACCACTTCAAATTTGATCTTTGTAGTTTCCTGTGTTCCAAGCGGTACTACCGCTGGTTTTGGACGGTACTGATACGTCTCCGTCATATCTATAATTTTTGATTGTTTCATGCCAATATTCTACAACTTGGCAACATTTTATATTATTTTTTGGACTAACATATTGATCCAGTGCCCAGTGCTAGTTCCTGTTTTCTGCTTGTTTTTTGTTTCGCAGAAAATCCATATCAAACAAAGTCCAAACATGATAAAATTTTATGAAGAATTATTTTGGAATATATCTGATTTTTGGGAGGTGGAATCAAAGCAAACGGAGGCCCACAGCCTCCACAAGGCATCTTGGCGCGACCTCCCCCCTCCCAGCAGCATGGTGTTGCCTTGTGGGCACACCATAAGTCGGTTGCATCCCTTCTTTGGCTACAAGGAATCTTATATCGAGAAAAAAATTGTGTTAAAATTTCAGCCCAATCGGAGTTACGGATCTCCGGATATTTAAGAAACGGTGAAAGGCTAGAAAACAGGGACGCAAAACAGAAGAGAAACAGAGAGAGAGAGATCCAATCTCGGAGGGGCTCCTGCCCTCCGGGATCCATGGAGGCCATGGACCAGAGGGGGAACTCTCCTCCCATTTAGGGGGGAGGCCAAGGAACAAGAATAAGGAGGGGGGCTCTCTCCCCCTCTCTCCCGGTGGCGCCGGAACGTCGCCGGGGGAATCATTGTGACGGCGATCTACACCAACAACTTTGCCGCCGTCAACACCAACTCTCTCCCCCTCTATGCAGTGGTGTAACCTCTCTATTCCCGCTGTAATTCTCTACTTAAACATGGTGCTTAACGCTATATATTATTATCCAATGATATGTGGCAATCGTATGATGTTTGAGTAGATTCATTTTGTCCTATGGGTTGATTGATGATCGTGATTGGTTTGAGTTGTATGTTTTATTTTGGTGCTGTCCTATGGTGTCCTCCATGTCGCGCAAGCGTGAGGGATTCCCGCTGTAGGGTTTGCAATACGTTCATAATTCTCTTATAGTGGGAGGCTAGAGTGACAGAAGCTTACACCCGAGTAAGGGGTTGTTGCGTATGGGAGTAAAGAGGACTTGTTACTTAATGCTATGGTTGGGTTTAGCCTTAATAATCTTTGGTAGTTGCGGATGCTTGCTAGAGTTCCAATCATAAGTGCATATGATCCAAGTACGGAAAGTATGTTAGCTCATGCCTCTCCCTCATATAAAATTGCAATAATGATTACCGGTCTAGTTATCGATTGCCTAGGGACAAATCCTTCTCTTGTGTTACAAAAAACTTTCTACTAAACAACTAACTTTTATTATCTTGCAAATTACTCGTAGTTTTATTCTCGCAAAGTACTCCTAGTTTTATTCTTGCAAAGTAGTTCTAGCATTACACCTACAAAGTACTTCTAGTTTCATACTTGTTCTAGGTAAAGCGAACGTTAAGTGTGCGTAGAGTTGTATCGGTGGTCGATAGAACTTGAAGGGAATATTGATTCTACCTTTAGCTCCTCGTTGGGTTCGAAACTCTTATTTATTGAGAAAGGCTACAACTGATCCCCTATACTTGTGGGTTATCAAGACCTTTTTCTGGCACCGTTGCCGGGGAACAATAGCGTGGGGTTGATATTCTCGTGTGTGCTTGTTTGTTTTATCACTAAGTAGTTTTTATTTTAAGTTCCACTAAGTAGTTTTTATTTTGTGCTCATGTTTTCTATCTTTAGTTATGGGTAGGAAATGTAAAATACCAAAAAAATTAGTTGTACTTGCTAAACCAATGGTTGAAGAACCACCCAAAATCTTTCATACTGCTGAAGCTTTCTACTTGGATCATTTTCGATCCCTTTGTGCTCGTGCTGAAAACCCAACTAGCTTAGTTGAGGGAAAATCATTAGATGAGCATGCTTGTTTTGTGCGACACCGCTTGTCTCAAAAAGGGAAACTCTTAAGGCATCAAATTAATTGTTTGCAATGCTATGCTTGGAATTTATGTGAAGTATATGATTTTACTTGTTGTTCTGAAGACCCTAAAAAACACCTTCAATACCAATGTGAGTTTAAGGATAATGGAATCTTATCTTCTTATGCCAAGGGTGTTTATAGTTATTATGATATTGAACAAATTGAAGAATTTGTTTCTTTTAAGGGTGCTTATGAAATTGCTTCTTTGAATGAAAAGTGTGATGCTACTCTTTACAAATCTGAAAAATTTGCCATACTTAAATATTGCTATGAAAACTATGCTTCTAATGCTTATGTTAAAGAATATATTGAGGAAGTTCCCGCTGTCCAAGAGGCGACTAACGTTTTGCAGGAATCTATGGAAGAAGAAATTGATGACATTGTGAGCTCATTAGATGAAAAAGATGACGAGGAGAGTGAAGAACAAAAGGAGGAAGAGCGGATTAGCTACCCGTGCCCACATTCTAATGAGAGTAACTCTTCAACTCATACATTGTTTAATTTCCCTTCGTGCTTACCGAAGGATGAATGCTATGATCCCTTTGATTCGGTTGAAATATCCCTTTTTGATGAAATTCATGCTTGCTATGCTTGTGGCCATGATGCCAATATGAATGATGCTTATTAAGATGAACTTGCTATACTTCCTTATGTTAAGAATGAAATTGTTGCTATTATACCCACACATTATAGTCCTATTATCTTTTTGAATTCACCCAACTACACTATATCAGAGAAGTTTGTGCTTATTAAGGATTATATTGATGGGTTGCATTTTCCTATTACACATGATGATTTTGATGAATATAATATGCATGTGCTTGCTGCTCCTAATTGCAATTATTATGAGAGAGGAACTACATCTCTACCTCTCTATGTTTCCAATACGATAAAATTGCAAGAAACTGTTTATGCTATGTATCGGCCTTTATTATGTGTGCATGAATTGTTCTTTTATGACATGTCGATGCATAGGAAGAGAGTTAGGCTTCGTCATTGCATGATATATGTTGTTTGTGCTCACTACTAAATTAAAAATCATTGTTAATTAAAATTGGCTTTGATATACCTTGGGATCCGGGTGGATCAATTACTTGAGCACTTTATGCCTAGCTTAATGGCTTTAAAGAAAGCGCTGCCTAGGAGACAACCCGGAAGTTTTAGAGAGTCATTTTATTCTGTTGTGTGCTTTAAAATATTTAAAAACAAAAAAATATAGAGGGGAACCTAAAACTTTTTCAAAATGAAAAGTGAAAGTGAGAAATACGAGCATCGTTGAAGTGGCGGCTAGCCTTGAACTTTGTTCATGCTCATGGAAACTTTGTGAACCTTGATTACAGAAACTTTTCAACAAAAATAATTACCCCCTTGTACAAATCCATTGTATTATAAAAATAATGTGCCAAGATTTACCTTTAGGATGTTTAAATTGCTTGTTTGGTGTGTGTTGTGAAAAAATAGAAACTTTTGATGTAGTGCTTGAATTTTGATAATTCACTGGAATGTGCAAAAATTCTGAAATTATTACACAGTACTGCTATGCAAAATTTTATTTTTTTCTAATTTTTCAGAATTTTTTGAGTTACAGAAGTATATGTTTCATTTGCATCTTTACAGACTATCATGTTTTCACAGATTGTTGTTATAGTTCTTTATTTGCGTTTGTTTGAAATCTTGTTGTGCCCCATTGACTTGGGAGCCATAGAATTGTGATAGCATACAGTGGGTAATGTTTGATTATAATTATACAATAATGTTATAGCAGGACATGATGGGATTTGATGTTATATGTACTAACCCCTCTAATAAAAAGTTCGGTTAAGTTTTGTGTGGATGAAGTGTTCAAAGAACGAGGAGATATTGATATGAGGAGAATAAGGAGAGGCAAGAGTTCAAGCTTGGGGATGCCCAAGGTACCCCAAGTAAATATTCAAGGAGACTCAAGCGTCTAAGCTTGGGGATGCCCCTGAAGGCATCCCATCTTTCATCGACAATTATCGGTATGTTTTGGTTTTTGTTTTGTTCACATGATATGCGTAAAATCTTGGAGTGTCGTGTGCTTTTTCTTTTTATTTTAATAATGCACCATGCTGGTATGAGATATTACTTGGTTGATTTATAGAATGCTCTTTGCACTTCACTTATATCTTTTGAGTATGGCTTTATAGAATGCTTCATGTGCTTCACTTATATCATTTGAAGTTTGGATGTCTGTTTCTCTACATAAAGAAAACCATTATTTGTAGAATGCTCTTTTGCTTCACTTATATTTATTAGAGCATGGGCAAGTCTTTTGTAGAAAGAATTAAACTCTCATGCTTCACTTATAGCTATTTAGAGGGTCAATAGGAATTGGTCATTCACATGGTTAGTCATAAAATCCTACATAATACTTGTAGATCACTAAGTATGATAAGTTTGATTCCTTACAATAGTTTTGTGATATTGAGATGGTAATATGTGGGAGGTACTAGTGAATAATTGTGGTTTAGTAAGAATATTGGTGTTAAGGTTTGTGATTCCCGAAGCATGCACGTATGGTCTGTCGTTATGCTAAGAAGTTGGAGCATGATTTATTATTGATTGTCTAGCTTATGAGTGGCGGTCAGGGACGAGCGATGGTCTTTTCCTACCAATCTATCCCCCTAGGGGCATGTGTAGTAGTACTTTGCTTTGAGGGCTAATAAACTTTCGCAATAAGTATGTGAGTTCTTTATGACTAATGTGAGTCCATGGATTATACACACTCTCACCCTTCCGCAATTTGCTAGCCTCTTCGGTACTGTGCATTGCCCTTTCTCACATTGAGAGTCGGTGCAAACTTAGCCGGTGCATCCAAACCCCGTGATATGATACGCTCTATCACACATAAGCGTCCTTATATCTTCCTCAAAACAGCCACCATACCTACCTATCATGGCATTTCCATAGCCATTCCGAGATATATTGCCATGCAACTTCCATCATCATCATATACATGACTTGAGCATTCATTGTCATATTGCTTTGCATGATCGTAAGATAGCTAGCATGATATTTTCATGGCTTGTCCCTTTTTTGATATCTTTGCTATGCTAGATCATTGCACATCCTGGTACACTGCCAGAGGCATTCATATAGAGTCATCTTGTATAGTTTTTACCGAGTTGTAAGTAAATAAAAGTGTGATGATCAACATTATTAGAGCATTGTCCCAGTGAGGAAAGAATGGTGGAGACTAATGAGTCCTCAAAAAAGTGGGGATGAGGTCCATGAGACTGTTCTAAAAAAATTAAAAAAAATAAAGAGGCCAAAAAGAGCCCACATAAAAAAGAAAAAAAAGGAGAAAACAAAAAAAATGAAATGAGAGAAAAAGAGAGAAGGGGCAATGTTACTATCCTTTACCACACTTGTGCTTCAGAGTAGCACCATGTTTTTCATATAGAGAGTCTCCTATGTTGTCAATTTCATATACTAGTGGGAATTTTTCATTATAGAACTTGGCTTGTATATTCCGATGATGGGCTTCCTCAAATGCCCGAGGTCTTCATGAGCAAGCAAGTTGGATGCACACCCAGTTAGTTTTCAGTTTGAGCTTTCATACACTTATAGCTCTTAGTGCATCCGTTGCATGGCAATCCCTACTCCTCGCATTGATATCGATTGATGGGCATCTCCATAGCCCGTTGATCCACCTAGTTGATGCGAGACTTTCTCCCTTTTTGACTTCTCCTTATTAATCTCTACCATTATACTCTATTCCACCCATAGTGCTATATCCATGGCTTGTGCTCATGTATTGCGTGGGGGTTGAAAAAGCTGAAGCACGTTGAAAAGTATGAACCAATTGCTCGGCTTGTCATCGGGGTAGTGCATGATAAATACTTTATGTTAAGAAGATGGAGCATGACAGGATTATATGATTTTGTAGGGGTAACTTTCTTTAGCATTTTTATTTTGAAAGACATGATTGTTTGTTGGTATGCCTGAGTATTGATGTCTTTATATCAAGTTATAGACTATTGCTTTGAATCACTCGTGTCTTAATATTCATGCCATGATTAGATTACATGATCAAGATTATGCTAGGTAGCATTCCACATAAAAAATTATCTGTTTATCATTTACCTACTCGAGGACGAGCAGCAATTAAGCTTGGGGATGCTGATATGTCTCCGTCGTATCTATAATTTTTGATTGTTTCATGCCAATATTCTACAACTTGGCAACATTTTATATTATTTTTCGAACTAACATATTGTTCCAGTGCCCAGTGCCAGTTCCTGTTTTCTGCTTATTTTTTGTTTCGTGGAAAATCCATATCAAACGAAGTCCAAACATGATAAAATTTTACAGAGAATTATTTTGGAATATATGTGATTTTTGGGAGGTGGAATCAACGCAAACGGAGGCCCACAGCCTCCACAAGGCATCTTTGTGCGACCTCCCCCCCGGCTACATGTTGTTGCGTTGTGGGCACACCGTAAGTCAGTTGGGGCCCTTCTTCAGCCGCAAGGAAGCTTATATCGAGAAAAAAATCATGTTAAAATTTCAGCCCGATCGGAGTTACGGATCTCCGGATATTTAAGAAACGGTGAAAGGCCAGAAAACAGGGACGCGAAACAGAAGAGAAACAGAGAGAGAGAGATCCAATCTCGGAGCGGCTCCTGACCTCCGGGAGCCATTGCGGCCATGGACCAGATAGGGAACTCTCCTCCCATCTAGGGTGGGGGCAAGGAAGAAGAAGGAGGAGGGGGGCTCTCTCCCCCTCTCTCCCGGTGGCGCCGGAACGCCGCCGGGGGAATCATCGTGACGACGATCTACACCAACAACTTCGCCGCCGTCAACACCAACTCTCTCCCCCTCTATGCAGCGGTGTAACCTCTCTATTCCCGCTGTAATTCTCTACTTAAACATGGTGCTTAACGCTATATATTATTATCCAATGATATGTGGCAATCGTATGATGTTTGAGTAGATTCATTTTGTCCTATGGGTTGATTGATGATCGTGATTGGTTTGAGTTGTATGTTTTATTTTGGTGCTGTCCTATGGTGTCCTCCATGTCGCGCAAGCGTGAGGGATTCCCGTTGTAGGGTTTGCAATACGTTCATAATTCTCTTATAGTGGGAGGCTAGAGTGACAGAAGCTTACACCCGAGTAAGGGGTTGTTGCGTATGGGAGTAAAGAGGACTTGTTACTTAATGCTATGGTTGGGTTTAGCCTTAATAATCTTTGGTAGTTGCGGATGCTTGCTAGAGTTCCAATCATAAGTGCATATGATCCAAGTACGGAAAGTATGTTAGCTCATGCCTCTCCCTCATATAAAATTGCAATAATGATTACCGGTCTAGTTATCGATTGCCTAGGGACAAATCCTTCTCTTGTGTTACAAAAAACTTTCTACTAAACAACTAACTTTTATTATCCTGCAAATTACTCGTAGTTTTATTCTCGCAAAGTACTCCTAGTTTTATTCTTGCAAAGTAGTTCTAGCATTACACCTACAAAGTACTTCTAGTTTCATACTTGTTCTAGGTAAAGCGAACGTTAAGTGTGCGTAGAGTTGTATCGGTGGTCGATAGAACTTGAAGGGAATATTGATTCTACCTTTAGCTCCTCGTTGGGTTCGACACTCCTATTTATCGAGAAAGGCTACAACTGATCCCCTATACTTGTGGGTTATCAGGTACTACTGTGCAAACGGCACTACCGCTCCTACCACTGGTACTACCGCTGGGAGCAGTTCTACCGGCTTCCTGCCTTGTGTAGCACTGGAGTGGTACTACCGTTGTGTGGTGGCCGGTACTGATAATCCCCAAGTGCAAGGAATCATCATAGCAATTTCAAAATATGGAAGTGGTAAGTATGGAGTATTGAACCCACAAGGAGCTAAAGGTAAGATCAATATTCTCTCAAGTCCTATCTGCCACTGATACGACTCTACGTACACCGAGCGTTTGCTTTTATCTAGAAACGAGAAATAAAACTATGTTGTGGGTATAAAGAAGATAGCTTTGCATGATATCGGAGAACTAAAACATAAAAATAGGTGCTGCCTAAATAAAGTTAGAATATATTACAATATATTTCAAATAGCGAGTGTGGAATAATGATGGTATGGTGTGCGGAATTGTCCTAGGCAATTGTTAACAAGATCGGAAGTAATTATTGCAATTTTATATGAGGGAGAGGCATGAGCTAACATACTTTTCGTACTTGGATCATATGAACTTATGATTGAACCTCTAGCAAGCGTCCGCAACTACTAGAAATCATTAAGGTAAACCCAACCATAGCATTAAGTATCAAGTCCCCTTTACTCCCATACGCAACAACCCCCTTACTCGGGTGTAAGCTTATGTCACTCTAGCCACCCACTATAAGCGAATCATGAATGTATTGCAAAACCCTACAACGGGAATCCCCCACGTGTGCGCAGCACGGAAGGCACCATAGGACAGTGCTACTTGTGACCTGCGTTGGGATTTCCTCGAAGAGGAGAGGAGGATGCAGTACAGTAGAGATAAGTATTTCCCTCAGTTAAGAACCAAGGTTATCAATCCAGTAGGAGAACCACACAGAACCTCGTTAGCAGCACCTACACACACAAAAGCAAATACTTGCACCCAACGCGAACAAGAGGGTTGCCAATCCCCTTGGCGGTTACTTGCAAGGATTAATTCTGATAGTGATAGATACATAAATAAATTGCATAACAAAATAAAGGAAATAAAATTGCAGCATGGTATTTTTGGATTTTATATATGATGGATAATTGTCTAGGGGCCATAGTTTTCACTAGAGGCTTCTCTCTCGAACACATAGCATACGGTGGGTAAACAAATTACTGTTGGGCAATTGATAGAAAAGCACATAGTTATGACGGATTCATGGCAATGATCATGTATATAGGCATCATGTCCGAGACAAGTAGACTGACTCCTGCCTGCATCTACTACTATTACTCCTCCCATCGACCGCTATCCAGCATGCATCTAGGGTATTAAGTTAATGAAAACAGAGTAACGCCTTAAGCAAGATGACATGATCTAGGCAAAGTAAACACAAGCAATATGAATAAACCCATCGTTTAATCCTTAATGGAAACAATACAAATATGTGTCTTGTCCCCTACTTTGTCACTGGGATAGAGCACCGCAAGATTGAACCCATTACAAAGCACCTCTCCCATTGCAAGATAAATCAATCTAGTTGCCCAAACCAAACGGATAGATCGGAGAGAAATACAAAGCTATAACAGTCATGCATAAATAAGTTCAAAAAAGACTCAAATATTTCTCATGAATAATCTGATCATAAGCCCACAGTTCATCGGATCCCAACAAACACACCGCAAAAGAAGATTACATCGAATAGAACTCCAAGAAGATCGAGGAGAACATTGTATTGAAGATCAAAGAGAGAGAAGAAGCCATCTAGCTACTCGCTATGGGCCCGTAGGTCGGTGGTAAACTACTCACACATCATTGGAAGGGCAGCAAGGTTGATGTGGAAGCCCTCTGTGATCGATTCCCCCTCCGGCAGAGTACCGGAAAAGGCCTCCAGATGGGATCGCGGAAGAACAGAGACTTGCAGCGGCAGAAAAGTTATTCGAGGTGGCTCTCTGGTATACGGGGAATATTCAGAATTTATAGAGGCGGAATTAGGTCAAGATGTGCCACGAGGGGCCCACAAGCCTGGGGATGCGCCTACCCCCCCTGGGCGTGCCTCCCGAGCTTGTCGCTACCTCGTAGCTCGTCTGGTCTTCTCCCGATCCTTCTAGGGTCTCTCTTGGTCCAGAAAAAAATAATCCAAAGTTTTTTCTTCGTTTGGACTCCGTTTGATATTGATTTTCTGAAAAGCCAAAAACAAGCAAAAAAACAGCAAATGGCACTGGGCACTAGATTAATAGGTTAGTCCCAAAAAATGATATATAATTGCATATAAAACATCCATGATTGATACTATAATAGCATGGAACAATCAAAAATTATAGATACGTTGGAGACGTATCAAGCATCCCCAAGCTTAATTCCTGCTCGTCCTCGAGTAGGTAAATGATAAAAACAGAATTTTTGATGTGGAATGCTACCTAACATGTCTATCATCTAATCTCTTCTACGGCATCTAAATTGTGAAGCAATGAATTAACAATATCAACATAATAATATCCATGAACATAAGAAGCATAATCATTAAACTTTCAAAATACACGATCCTTAACGAGTGTTATCCCTACTCACTTTCTCATATTGGCAATGGCATGACTCTATCTTCACCGCAAATATATAAATCATGAGCACCCCGATGTTAAACCAAGCAATTGGATCGTACTTCTAATGCGCTTCAGCATTTTCAACTCTCACGCAATACATGAGCGTGAGCCATGGACATAGCACTAGGTGGAATAGAATGCGGTGATAGGGATCAATAAGGGAAAGGAGAAGAAAGTGTCACATCAACTCAGCAGATCAACGGGCTATGGAGATGCCCATCAATCGATATCAATGCGAGGAGTAGGGATTGCCATGCAACGGATGCACTAGGAGCTATAAGTGTATGAAAGCTCAAAATAAAAACTAATTGGGTGTGCATCCAACTTGCTTGCTCATGAAGACCTCGGGCATTTGAGGAAGCCCATCATCGTAATATACAAGCCAAGTTCTATAATGAAAATTCCCACTAGTATATGAAAGTGACAACATAGGAGACTCTCTATATGAAAAACATGGTGCTACTTTGAAGCACAAGTGTGTAAAAGGATAGTAACATTGCCCCTTCTCTCTTTTTCTCTCATTTTTTTGGTGGGCCCTTTTTGGCCTCCTTTTTTTTGTTTTTTGTTTCGTCTGGAGCCTCATCCTGACTTGTGGGGGAATCACAGTCTCCATCATCCTTTCCTCACTGGGACAATGCTCTAATAATGATGATCATCACACTTTTATTTACTTACAACTCAATATTACAACTCGATACTAGAAAAATATGACTCTATATGAATGCCTCTGACAGTGTACCAGGATGTGCAATGATGCTAGCGTAACATGTATGAAAATGATGATTGGTGGCTGAGCCACAAATACCATGTCACCTATATGATCATGCAAAGCAACATGACAATGATGATGTGTGTCATATAAACGGAACGGTGGAAGTTGCATGGCAATATATCTCGGAATGGCTATGGAAATGCCATAATAGGTAGGTATGGTGGCTGTTTTGAGGAAGATATAAAGAGGCTTATGTGTGAAAGAGCGTATCATATCATGGGGTTTGGATGCACCGGCAAAGTTTGCACCAACTCTTGAGGTGAGAAAGGGCAAGGCACGGTACCGAAGAGGCTAGCAAATTGCGAAAAGATAGGAGTGTGTATAATCCATGGACTCACATTAGTCATAAAGAACTCACATACTTATTGCAAAAGTCTATTAGCCCTCAAAGCAAAGCACTAACCACATGCCCCTAGGAGGGAGGTTGGTAGGAGTTAACCATCGCGCACCCCAAATTGTAACAGCACTCAAGGATTTCATTTCAGACCTATAAATGCTCGAACTTCCTCACCATGCCATGACCAATACTTAGATGAGTAGTCATAACAAACTTTAATACCAATATTTCTACTAACCAATGATCATGAACATATATCCTTTCATATTATGACATTAATAAAATTAACAACACACTTCATATTTAGCGATCTACATGAAAGTTTTTATTATATCCCTCTTGAATACCTATCCTCTTATAACCCGTGCAAATTGCCATTACTATTTTTTAGAATCTCAAAAAGATTTAAGTGAAGCATGAGAGTGCAACTATTTCTTTAAAATATAACCACCGCCGTGCTCTAAAAGATATAAGTGAAGCACTAGAGCAACTGCCTAGCTCGAAAGATATAAGTGAAGCACATAGAGTATTCTAACAAATCACAAATAATGTGTGTCCCTCTCAAAAAGGTGTGTTCAGCAAATATGATTGTGGCAAACTAAAAAGAAAACAAAGAAAAGAAAACTATGGCACAAGACGCTCCAAGTAAAACACATATCATGTGATGAATAAAAATATAGCTCCAAGTGATGTACCGATAGATTGTAGACGAAAGAGGGGATGCCATCCGGGGCATCCCCAAGCTTAGACGCTTGGGTCTTCCTTGAATATTACCTTGGGGCGCCTTGAGCATCCCCAAGCTTAGGGTCTTGCCGCTCCTTATTCCTTCATCCATCATAGTCTCACCCAAAACTTGAAAACTTCAGCACACAAAACTCAACAAAAACCTCGTGAGATCCGTTAGTATAACAAACGAATCTTAAACTTTAGGTACTGTTATAAATTGCTTCATATTTAATATTGACATAATGCTACTGTACTTCAACTTCCCCATGGCTTATACCCCCGATACAATCCATAAATTCATCGAAATAAGCAAACTATGCAACAAAAACAGAATCTGTCTAAAACAGAATAGTCTGTAAAGATCTAAATAAAAGTCATACTTATGTAACTCCAAAAATTCTGAAAAATTAGGAAAATGTAAACAATTCATACACCAATACTGTGTAAAAAAATCAGAATTTTATCATGCTCCAGTACAGAACCAAAAATCTAGCACTGGACTTAAAACTTTCTGTTTTCAAACAGCATCAATTATACTATAATCCAAATCATCCCAAAGGCATTACTTGGCACAAACACTAATTAAAACATAAAAAACACAATAATAACAGTATCTATAATTGTGTAAACACACAAAACAGAAAACAAAGAAAAAATTTAAGATACATATTGGGTTGCCTCCCAACAAGCGCTGTTGTTTTATGCCCCTTGCTAGGCATAATGCATTGTTGATGCTCACATGAGAGATAATAATTGAAACACAAAGAGAGCATCAGAAAACATGTAACCAGCACACTTAAGTCTAACATACTTCCTATGCATAGGAATTTTATAGGAAAACAAATTATCAAGACAAGCAATATCTAGCATATGCAAATAGGAAGAGTGAAGCATTAATAATTTCAGCACAAAGAGAGGTGATTTAGTGACATGAAAGTTTCTACAACCATATTTTCCTCTCTCATAATAATTACATGTAGGATCATAATCAAATTCAACAATATAGCTATAATATAAAGTATTATCTTCATGATCCACATGCATAAAAGTTTTATAATCTTCCAAGATAGTGGGATTAATATTAACTAAAGTCATGACCTCTCCAAACCCACTTTTATCAAAAATTTCATAAGATTGAACACTCTACAAATATGTGGGATTATTTTTTCCTAAAGTTGACACTCTTCCAAACCCTCTTTAAATAGTATTGCAATCACTATTATCAATATCATATTAATCATGAGGCTTAAATAAAATTTCAAGATCATAAGAAGCATCACCCCAATCATGATCATTGCAATAAGTAGTGGACATAACAAAATTATCATCCCCAAGCTTGTAGCTTTGCATATCATTAACACAATTGACATTAATATAATTTATAATAACATCATTGCAATCATCCTTTTCTTTCAAGGAGCTATCATGAATCACTTTATAAATTTCTTCTTTTACCACTTCATCGTAATTTTTAGATTCATGACCTTCAAGCAAAACTTCATAAAGATAATCTAGTGCACTCAACTCACTAGCAATTGGTTCATCATAATTGGATTTTTTGAAAAGATTAGCAAGTGGATGAGGATCCATATCAATAGTTTTTTAGCGAGCGAAGATGCAAGCAAATCGAAAGCACATGGCAACCCAAGCAAAGACAGCACACATGATATTTTTGGTATTTTTGATTTTTTTAGAGAAGTGGGGGAGATGAAAACGAGAGGCAAATGCAAATAAAAAGGCAAATAAAATTAGAGCAAGTAGACGATAGTTTATGCGAAGGTACTTGATAGGTTTTGGTGATGTCTCCCCGGCAACGGCGCCAGAAATTCTTCTTCCTACTTGTGAGCTGCGTTGGGATTTCCTCGAAGAGGAGAGGATGATGTAGTACAGTAGAGATAAGTATTTCCCTCAGTTAAGAACCAAGGTTATCAATCCAGTAGGAGAACCACACAGAACCTTGTTAGCGGCACCTACACACACAAAAGCAAATACTTGCACCCATCGCGAACAAGAGGGTTGTCAAACCCCTTGGTGGTTACTTGCAAGGATTAATTCTGATAGTGATAGATATATACATAAATTGCAAAACAAAATAAAGGAAATAAAATTGCAGCAAGGTATTTTTGGATTTTATATATGATGTATAATTTACCCGGGGGCCATAGTTTTCACTAGAGGCTTCTCTCGCGAACACATAGCATACAGTGGGTAAACAAATTACTGTTGGGCAATTGATAGAAAATCACATAGTTATGACGGTTTCATGGCAATGATCATGTATACAGGCATCACGTCCGAGACAAGTAGACAAAGTAAACTCAAGCAATATGAATAAACCCATCGTTTAATCCTTAATGGCAACAATACAAATACATGTCTTGTCCCCTACTTTGTCACTGGGATAGAGCACCACAAGATTGAACCCATTACAAAGCACCTCTCCCATTGCAAGATAAATCAATCTAGTTGCCCAAACCAAACGGATATATCGGAGAGAAATACAAAGCTACAACAATCATGCATAAATAAGTTTAGAAAAGACTCAAATATTTCTCATGAATAATCTAATCATAAACCCACAATTCATCGGATCCCAACAAACACACCGCAAAAGAAGATTACATCGAATGGAACTCCAAGAAGATCGAGGAGAACATTGTATTGAAGATCAAAGAAAGAGAAGAAGCCATCTAGCTACAAGCTATGGACCCGTAGGTCGGTGGTAAACTACTCACACATCATCGGAAGGGCAGCAAGGTTGATGTAGAAGCCCTCCGTGATTGATTCCCCCTCTGGCAGAGTATCGAAAAAGGCCTCCAGATGGGATCGCGGAAGAACAGGGACTTGCGGCGGCAGAAAAGTTATTTGAGGTGGCTCTCTGGTATACGGGGAATATTTGAGAATTTATAGAGGCGGAATTAGGTCAAGATGTGCCACGAGGGGCCCACAAGCCTGGGAGGCGTGCCTACCCCCCTTGGGCGTGCCTCCCGAGCTTGTCGCTCCCTCGTGGCTCGTCTGGTCTTCTCCCGAACCTTCTAGGGTCTCTCTTGGTCCAGAAAAAAATAATCCAAAGTTTTTTCTTCGTTTGGACTCTGTTTGATATTGATTTTCTGAAAAGCCAAAAACAAGCAAAAAACAGCAAATGGCACTTGGCACTAGGTTAATAGGTTAGTCCCAAAAAATGATATATAATTGCATATAAAACATCCAAGATTGATACGACAATAGCATGGAACAATCAAAAATTATAGATACGTTGGAGACGTATCAGACAACACCAAAATAAAACATACAACTCAAACCAATGAAGATCATCAATCAACCAAAGGACAAAAGAAATCTACTCAAACATCATAGGATGGCAACACATCATTGAATAATAATATGTGGCATAAAGCACCATGTTCAAGTAGGGGATTACAACGGGGTGCGGGAATGTGGACCGCTGAAAAGAGACGAGGGAGGTGATGAAGATGATCACCGCGGCGATGGTTCCCCCGGCGGCACTCCGGCGCCACCGAGAAAGAGAGAGAGAGAGAGAGAGAGAGAGAGAGAGAGAGAGAGAGAGTCTCCCCCTCGGGCTTCCTCCTCCATGGCCTCCCCCTAGATGGGGAGAGGTTCTTCCCTCTAGTCCTTGGCCTCCATGGCTCCCAGAGGGGTGGGAGCCCCTCCGAGATTGGATCTCTCTCTGTTTTCTTATGTTTCTGCACTCCTATTTCTGGCCGAAAACCGTTTCTTTTATAGCCGAAGATCCGTAACTCTGATTGGGCTGAAATTTTGAGGAGATTTTTATCTGGAAATTATCTTTCTTGCGACGAAAGAAGGCCATCAACTGACTTACGAGGTGCCCACAAGGCATCCCGGTGCGACCCGGGGGGCACCGGGTTGCCTTGTGACCACCTCGGGCACCATCTTGCGTTGATTCTTCCTCCCAAAAATCACATATATTCCGAAATGAATCTCCGTAAAGTTTTATCGCGTTTGCACTTCGTTTGGTTTGGTTTTTCTATGAAACAAAAAGCAAGCAGAAAACAGCAACTGGCACTGGGCACTAGGTTAATATGTTAGTCCATAAAAATCATATAAACGTCATATAAATGTGCACCAAAACCATATAAAATTATTGCTAACATGGCATGAATACTTCATAAATTATAGATACATTGGAGACGTATCAGCATCCCCAAGCTTAATTCCTGCTCGTCCTCGAGTAGGTAAATGATAAAAGAAATAATTTATGAAGTGTGAATGCTAGCATAGTGTGACGCCCCTGACTCAATTGTGCACTAATCATACACGCAAATGCGCACGATCAAGCCCAGGGACTCACGGGAAGATATCACAACACAACTCTAGACACAAAATAAAATAACACAAGCTTTATATTACAAGCCGGGGGCCTTGAGGGCTCGAATACATAAGCTCGAGTTACACAAGAGTCAGCGAAAGCATCAGTATCTGAGTACAGACATAATTAGACAAGGTTTGCCTTAAGAAGGCTAAGCAAAACAATGACAACTAGATCGAAAAGGTGCAGGCCTCCTGCCTGGGAGCCTTCGAACTACTCCTGGTCGTCGGTATCCATGTAGTAGTAGGCTCCGTCAGGGTAGTAGTAGTCATCGACGGGATCAGCTGGCTCTGGGACTCCGTCATCTGATCGCAGCAATCGGGTAGAGGGGAAAAAGGTAGCAAAGCAACCATGAGTACTCATCCAAAGTACTCGCAAGACTTACATCAGATCTATGCTAAGTATGCATTGGTATCAAAGGGAAGGGGGTGTATCTATGGACTATACTGCAGAAATGCCAGAATAGAGGGGAAGGCCTAGCCTATCGAAGACTAGCAACTCGCAGCGTCTTGCAGCATTAGAAGAGTGTAGATTAGCATATAAAAATAATAGTAACAAGTATAATAGTAGCCATGCCCAGAGATCCTTCCTTGACTCCCTGTGAGAAAGCGATCCCGGAGCTATCAAATTATTAAGTAACACAAGTATCCAGTTCTAGTTATAGTAGATCGGGATACTCTCCGAGCGTCCTGTTACCGTGGACACGGCTATTCGAATAGATAACTTCCCTGCAGGGGTGCACCAACTTACCCAACACGCTCGATTAACTCTGGCCGGACACACTTTTCCGGGTCATGCCCGGCCCCGGCTGATCGACACGACGTAGTCCTACCTAGGCTCCGCAAAGAGGTCCCCGCCGGTCTACATCCTAAGCGCTCAGGGGTCTTGGGACCATTGCCCTTTGCACTTCGGGTCGTTGTGAGGACGGTGAATACCAGCGCCACCTCTTTCCTGGATGGCGCGATCCGACCGTGCCACAATGCTGAACTGGATGTTTGACAGAGCTTTCAAAAGAATCGTACGACGCCGAGTGCCCATAACTTATCCCGCGTGGTTGTTAGTGCGAAAAAAGGCCAGAGGCCTACTCAGATAACATATCCAAACCGTTAGTGTATTGGGAGCTCGCGGTGACGATCAGTGCTCCTATCGCCCCGTCTCATGGACTTACGACAAGGGTCAGGCTCATCCCTCTCCTGGGGCAGTCTGCCTGCCCGGCCATGCCACATAATTATCTCGCGGGTACCCTCACGGTCAACCCGACTTCACATCTCTCGCGGGTACCCCTCGGGGTCGACCCGACTTCAACAAGCGACTGAGGTAAAAACATGGTAACCGTGTGTCCATAACATCAAGGGGGAATCCGAGGAATCACCCTTGTTGGATTCCTACTCGATGTAACCGTCAAGGTGAACTTGGAGGAATCACCCTCGATGGTTCACACTTGAGGGGCTGCACGATAGAGGCATCATCGGAGGTGGTGAAAGAGGAATCACCCTCGGTAACCCACAACCGATTAGCCACGCTACAGAGATATCATCAGGAGGGAGGTAGGAGGTATCACCCTTGGCACTCGATAGTAGCTCTGCAGAGTCGTACAACTAAGGGGGTGTGCGGTGATGTGTGGGTCTCTGCACATCGATCACGTTGATCTAAACATCCGTAAGCAAAGCATGGCAACACGGACAAGGGTGCGGGGCCACTGATGGATCACTAACCAACCTATACTAAGCATTTAGGATAGCAGGTAAGGTATCAACAGCAGTTACAAAAACAGGCTATGCATCAGAATAGGAGCAATCAAATACAGTAGCAAAATCTAATGCAAGCACGGGAGGGAAAGAATGGGCGATATAGGAATGATCAAGGGGGTTTTGCTTGCCTGGTTGCTCTGCAGACAGATACGGATCCTCGACGGTGAAGTAGTCGATCATTGGATTAACAGCGGTCTCGGGGTCTTCCAGAAAGAAAGTATGGAGGGGGAAACAACAAATAACACAGCAAACAAATGCGTCACAGATGTATGTCACGGCAAAAAGTGTTGGTGATATGCTCTAATGCATTACTAGGTATTTTTAAAAGAAGAGGGAAAATATTCGGGAATACTTTCCGAGCTCCAATCACTATTCATTCATCTGATCTGGTAGCAAAAGTTCCAGGTTCGGTATATTAGAGGGGTATGACAGGTATGTGGATGACATATTCGGATTCGTTATATTTTTCTGATTGTTTTTCATATATAAATTTTTTTCATCCAAGTTACGGATTATTTTATATGATTTTTCAAAGTTTATTCAATATTCTGTAATTTCTAGAATTCTTTTTAATTCGAAAATTACTAAGTGTTAAATGCTAGGGATACCCAGAAAAGTGTACCCACGACTGTGAATAGAGGCTGACATGTGGGGTCCTTATCCAAAGGAACAGTACGGTGGGCCCATGGCGTCAGTGGGTTAATTAAATAAAACCAACTTTTATTAGGTTAATTAATCCGCGTGGGGCCCGGCTATCATAGGGTTAGAGGGGGTTTAATTAAGTGGCTAATGACGCCACGTCAGCGATTAACGGCGGCGATCCGCCGGTCCTAAAAAGGAGCACCGGGGTTGCCCCTCCGGCCGTTTCCAGCGACGAGCGGACGCGCGGAAGGCACTGTTGGTTCGGGTTCGACGCGGCGCGTCGTCTGGTGGTGGCCACATGAGCAGGGGAGGTCGGAGGTGAGCACAGCTTCATCAATGGCGGCAGCGGCGTTTGGTGTTTGCTCAGGCGCGCGAATTAGCTAGCTATCGAGCGAGGCAAGCGGCGCAAGAGCTTCGGGGAAGCTCCAGGGGCACTACGGTGCGGCAGGCGTGAACGAAAGGGCTCCAGGCCGTGGAGGCCATCGGCCATGGCGGTGGCCGGAGCACGGTAGCGGGGCCAGCTAGCTAGAGAGCACTCAGGAGCACACATAGAGAGGGGAATCGAGGTGGTGCTCACAACGAGGTCGTGAGCGAGCTCGGGGCAACACGGGTGGCCGGAGCAGCGCGGATCGAAGAGATGCAGTGGTGGTTGCCGACGGAGGAGATCGATGGATGCGTCGTCATCTTGGCGATTCAACTCGAGGCAGTCCACATCGAGGTTGAGGACGATGGCGGGCGTCTTCTGGACATGTTTGCGTGGCGAGGGGAGGCCAGTGGCGAGGCAGCGCGGCGACGGCAACGTTGGGCAACAAAGAAATGGAAGGGGGCGAGGGAGAGAGGGGAGATGTGGCGTCTAGGGTCTATCCAACGCGTCGCAGGGGTCCTTATCCACCTCCTGGCGAGCTCCGGTAGCGCCTTGTGTCGAAGATCCAGCCGGCGTCGACGATCTGGTCGCGCGCGCGTCGACACGCAAGGAGAGAGAGCGGGAGGTTAGGGGAGATCGGCTTAATGGGCTGGGCCGCTCACTGTTTGACTTAGGTCCAGCAGCACAGTGTTACTCTGTTCTTTTCCCTTTCCTTTTTGTGTTTTGCTTTTTCTCTTCTGCTTTGCACTAACTTGAGACACCAAATGAGTTCTGTAAAATGCGGAGCTTGCCTCATAATTAGCATTGCAACTTTCTGCACTGCCACAAAAAGTTAGGGGATTATTTGAAATCATTTGAATTTTTTTTAATTAGAAATGGATTAAATGAAGCTATTTTGGGTACTGTTTTTGGTGCTAGCTTCCAAATGAGCAAACAAGTGATGTTGTTTTCCTTAACCATAATTACATATGGATTATTTGCAAAAACATGAACTATTTAGTTTTCTTATTTGTGCAACTTTTGTTTTCACTTGCAATTTGAATTTCATTTTGATTTTTATCAAGTGGGAATTTGCCTTAATAAGCATGATGACATGGCATGATTAGCATGTGGTCACTGTAGCTAACCATTGGGGGTGTTACAAATCTCCTCCACTAAAAGAAATCTCATCCCGAGATTTAAGAGGTAGAGTAAGGGGGAAAAGGTCTGGTTACGAAATTCTATCGAGTCTTCTTGTTCCTTGTTGCCTTTCACGATGAGGTGAATCCTTGCGTTGATGTCTTCGTTCCTATACCTCAGTGCATCATGACAGAGTTGTCATCCTTCCTTTGGGATCTTCATCGTACTTACAAAAAGGTTACAAGGGGGAATTATATAAGGACATATGTCTGGAAGGATTAACATCCGGTAATTATCTCAGGGAAGGAGGTTTAGAAGTATCAGGAAACATATCAAGAATGATATTAGGAGATTCAACAAGTTTCAATCAAGTACGCATCCAGCCGATGTCTCAAACAGGTGGTGAAAGGGGTTCAGAGCAATGAAGAATAATGTTGCATCTAATACCGGAATGGAATACGTTAGGGAAGGTGGCTCATGGAAATACATATGAAGCCAAGTGCGAGGAATAACTTTGAAAACAGGGATGTACAGGAGAGTCAGGTTTCGATCCTGTGGAAACTTTGGTTAGCATGGGTTATGAGTAGGAAGGGCGGTGACATCTTGCACGGTCATGATAGCAAGGCATGTCAGAGGATAGCTTGCCAGCTATGTCAGCAACAACGTCGGTACCAAGGGCGGGGGACGAAGAGAACCAGTTTCCTGCTCGTTGAAACGAGGCAGACCAATAGGCAAAGTTCTCGTCCACCGGCGGTTACCGGAATGTCAACAACAATAGTAACAGGAATTTACTGACAGGGTTGTACACCCAGGGTGTTTACATAAGCAGAGAATTTATCACTGCTTAGATCAAATAAGTTTCAAGAAGGTTAAACAGACCAGTGGAAAGGAAGGTTGACAAACAACTTAAAACCTGTGGAAAGACTATGACGGTGAAATGTATTACTTCCTCAAAAATTCATAAGATGTAGTGCAATGGCACAATATCCTCGAGATACCAGAGGGTAATACTCAAGGGTGGAACAGAATAGAAGCTGAACTAGATCGTCCATCTGCAGAAGGTAGGTGCTCTAACCTTGTCGAAAAATAGACGAGGCACTGGAATGGATTCCTATTAAATATATCAAATAAGAATAGTATGGTCAGAACCATAACTACAAGGGATCAAATTTAAAGATACCGGAAGAATTATGCAAATGATTAAATATTTTACAAGAAGCTTCCATGACGGTCTACATCGTTTCCATGGGCATGAACACAAAGTTCAAGGTCGACTCCCAGTTCTCCAACGCATAAGCTTTCATTCACTTCTCGCTTTCGATGAAGTTGTTAGTGTTGAAAATTTATCTGGCATAACACCATTAGAGTATGACCCATAGAAGTTATCGGGTTCACACAAATTGCAGAAAGCATAGATACAGCTCATCAAAGGAGTTTAGGAAGCTATATATCACACTTATAGAAGCAACGGATACAAGCTCGAAAGCAGAGGGATGACGACTGATACAATTCACCAAAGGCATTTTGTATCAGGGGAAATTTCATCAATGATTTATAACACGAAGGAACTGTCGGGTAGTAATTCAACAAAAGGTCTGGTGGTCCACAAAGAATCTGATGTGAGTATCGGTACTCAACTAGGAGAGGAAAGGATGCAAACGCATCGGTTGATGGAAACATTTGAATAAGTCAAAACTTAATTACAAAGAAATTATGATTTTAAAATAGGGGGATCAGAAGCAGACGCTTTGATCAAAAGATGAGTAAGTTGAATAGAATTAGATGGATAATCAATCAAGGTTTGATTTGCCGAGCACCAGCTTATGTCTGGAATGACGTCTGAGCCGGAAAGATAATTTCTAAGGATCAACTGATGATTGCGTGGATTCTCACACACGATGAATCAATAGGGTCAGAATGAGAAGCACAGAGGATTTTAACGAAGATTGTTGAACAACTGGGAATGAATATATGAACGGCAAGTGTAGGTAGTTATCCCTAAGGGTTTATCGGTGGTAGGGAATTGCAAAAGTGGTGGCACAAAAGGTTTCGTAAATCATCGGGGAATATCTTCGGAGTCTTCTGGAGAATCAAGAGATCATCTGTATCAATTGGCTCTCCGGGAGAAAATGGTCACGAGAACCTAGAGTTAGAGTTAGTAAAATCTTTAACCCGAAGAGAAGAGAAGTTCAGAACCTAGAGTAAAGATGCGGAATAAAAGAGTCCTATACCATTCCCAAGTGATGTGGGCCCGTAAGCCACACAACACAGGTTAGTAAAATAGTTTTTCAAAGACTAGACTCAACTTCGGCCAAGGAGTTGGAAAGGGGCTTCCTACAGGCAGTCGGCTCTGATACCAACTTGTGACGCCCCCGACTCAATCGTGCACTAATCATACACGCAAATGCGCACGATCAAGCCCATGGACTCACAAGAAGATATCACAACACAACTCTAGACACAAAATAAAATAATACAAGCTTTATATTACAAGCCAGGGGCCTCGAGGGCTCGAATAAATAAGCTCGAGTTACACAAGAGTCAGCGAAAGCATCAGTATCTGAGTACAGACATAATTAGACAAGGTTTGCCTTAAGAAGGCTAAGCAAAACAATAACAACTAGATCGAAAAGGCGTAGGCCTCCTGCCTGGGAGCCTCCGAACTACTCCTGGTGGTCGGTGTCCACGTAGTAGTAGGCTCCGTTGGGGTAGTAGTAGTCATCGACGGGATCAGCTGGCTCCGGGACTCCGTCATCTGATCACATCAATCGGGTAGAGGGGAAAAAGGTAGCAAAGCAACCGTAAGTACTCATCCAAAGTACTCGCAAGACTTACACCAGATCTATGCTAAGTATGCATCAGTATCAAAGGGAAGGGGCTGTATCTGTGGACTATACTACAGAAATGCCAGAATAGAGGGGAAGGCCTAGCCTATCGAAGACTAGCAACTCGCAGCGTCTTGTAGCATTAGAAGAGTGCAGATTAGCATATAAAAGTATTAGTAACAAGTATAATAGTAGCCATGCCCAGAGATCCTTCCTCGACTCCCTGCGAGAAAGCGATCCCGGAGCTATCAAATTATTACGTAACACGAGTATCCAGTTCTAGTTGTAGTAGATCGGGATACTCTCCGAGCGTCATGTTACCATGGACACGGCTATTCGAATAGATAACTTCCCTGCAGGGGTGCACCAACTTACCCAACACGCTCGATTAACTCTGGCCAGACACACTTTTCCGGGTCATGCCCGGCCATGGCTGATCGACACGACGTATTCCTACCTAGGCTCCACAAAGAGGTCCCCGCCAGTCTACATCCTAAGCGCTCAGGGGTCTTGGGCCCATCGCCCTTTGCACTCCGGGTTGTTGTGTGGACGGTGAATACCAGCGCCACCTCTGTCCTGGATGGCGCGATTCAACCATCCCACAATGCTGAACTGGATGTCTGACAGATCTTTCGGAAGAATCATACAACGCCGAGTGCCCATAAGTTATCCCGCGTGGTGGTTAGTGCGAAAAAAGGCCAGAGGCCTACTCAGATAACATATCCAAACCGTTAGTGTATTGGTAGCCCGCGGTGATGATCAGTGCTCCTGTCGCCCCGTCTCGCGGACTTACGGCAAGGGTCAGGCCCATCCCTCTCCGGGGGCGGTCTGCCTGCCCGGCTGTGCCGCGTAATTATCTCGCGGGTACCCTCACGGTCAACCCGACTTCACATCTCTCGCGGGTACCCCTCGGGGTCGACCCGACTTCAACAAGGGACTGAGGTAAAAACATGGTAACCGTGTGTCCATAACATCAAGGGGGAATCCGAGGAATCACCCTCGTTGGATTCCTACTCGATGTAACCGTCAAGGTGAACTTGAAGGAATCACCCTCGATGGTTCACACTTGAGGGGCTGCACGACAGAGGCATCATCAGAGGTGGTGAAGGAGGAATCACCGTCGGTAACCCACAACCGATTAGCCACGCTATAGAGATATCATCAGGAGTGAGGTAGGAGGTATCACCCTCGACACTCGATAGTAGCTCTGCAGAGTCGTACAACTAAGGGGGTGTGCAGTGATGTGTCAGTCTCTGCACATCTATCACGTTGATCGAAACATCCGGAAGCAAACATGGCAACACGGACAAGCGTGCGGGGCCACTGATGGATCACTAATCAACCTATACTAAGCATTTAGGATAGCAGGTAAGGTATCAACAGCAGTTACAAAAATAGGCTATGCATCAGAATAGGAGCAATCAAATACAGTAGAAAAATCTAATGCAAGCACGGGAGGGAAAGAATGGGCGATATAGGAATGATCAAGGGGGTTTTGCTTGCCTGGTTGCTCTGCAGACAGATACGGATCCTCGACGGTGAAGTAGTCGATCACTGGATCAACAGCGGTCTCGGGGTCTACCGGAAAGAAAGTAATGGAGAGGGAAACAATAAATAACACAGCAAACAAATGCGTCACAGATGTATGTCACGGCAAAAAGTGTTGGTGATATGCTCTAATGCATTACTAGGCATTTTTAAAAGAAGAGGGAAAATATTCGGGAATACTTTCCCAGCTCCATTCACTATTCATTCATCTGATCTGGAAGCGAAAGTTCCAGGTTCAGTATGTTAGAGGGGTGTGACAGGTATGAGGATGACATATTCGGATTCGTTATATTTTTCTGATCGTTTTTCATATATAAATTATTTTCATCCGAGTTACGGATTATTTTATATGTTTTTTCAAAGTTTATTCAATATTCTGTAATTTCTGGAATTCTTTTTAATTCGAAAATTACTAAATGTTAAATGCTAGGGATACCCAGAAAAGTGTACCCATGTGGGTCCCCGTGATGAGTCAGCACGCTGACTCAGCGAGTCTTATCCAAAGGAACAGTACGGTGGGCCCATGGCGTCAGTGGGTTAATTAAATAAAATAGGCTTTTATTAGGTTAATTAATCCGTGTGGGGCCCGGCTGTCATAGGGTTAGAGGGGGTTTAATTAAGTGGCTAATGATGCCATGTCGGCGATTAACGGCGGCGAACCGTCGGTGCTAAACAGGAGCACCGGGGTTGCCCCTCCGGCCATTTCCAGCGATGAGCGGACACGCGGATGGCACCGTTGGTTCGGGTTCAACGCGGCACGTCGTCTGGTGGTGGCCACATGAGCAGGGGAGGTCGGAGGTTAGCACAGCTTCATCAATGGTGGCGGCGGCGTTCTGTGTTCGCTCAGGCGCGTGAATTAGCTAGCTATCGAGCGACGCAAGCAGCGCAAGAGCTTCGGGGAAGCTCCAGGGGCACTACGGTGCGGCGGGCATGGACGGAAGGGCTCCAGGCCATGGAGGCCATCGGCCATGGCGGTGGCCGGAGCACGTAGCGGGGCCAGCTAGCTAGAGAGCACTCGGGAGCACACAGAGAGAGGGGAATCGAGGTGGTGCTCACAACAAGGTCGTGAGCGAGCTCGGGGACGACACGGGTGGCCGGAACAGCGCGGATCGAAGAGATGCAGTGGTGGTTGCCGACGGAGGAGATCAACGGATGCGGCATCGTCTTGGCGATTCAGCTCGAGGCAGTCCACGTCGAGGTTGAGGACGATGGCGGGCGTCTTCTGGACATGTTTGCACGGCGAGGGGAGGCCAGTGGCCACGGTGGCGAGGCAGCGCGGCGACGGCAATGTTGGGCAATGAAGAAATGGAAGGGGGCGAGCAAGAGAAGGGAGATGTGGCATCTAGGGTCTGTCCAACGCGTCGCAGGGGTCCTTATCCACCTCCTGGCGAGCTCCTGTAGCGCCTTGTCTCGAAGATCCAGCCGGCGTCGACGATCTGGACGCGCGCGCGTTGACACGCAAGGAGAGAGAGCGGGAGGTTAGGGGAGATCGGCTTAATGGGCTGGGCCGCTCACTGTTTGACTTAGGTCCAGCAGCACAGTGTTACTCTGTTCTTTTCCCTTTCCTTTTTCTGTTTTGCTTTTTCTCTTCTACTTTGCACTAACTTGAGACACTACATGAGTTCTGTAAAATGCGGAGCTTGCCTCATAATTAGCATTACAACTTTCTGCACTGCCACAAAAAGTAAGGGGATTATTTGAAATCATTTGAATTTTTTTTAATTAGAAATGGATTAAATGAAGCTATTTTGGGTACTGTTTTTGGTGCTAGCTTCCAAATGAGAAAACAAGTGATGTTGTTTTCCTTAACCATAATTACATATGGATTATTTGCAAAAACATGACTATTTAGTTTTCTTATTTGTGCAACTTTTGTTTTCACTTGCAATTTGAATTTCATTTTGATTTTTATCAAGTGGGAATTTGGCTTAGTAAGCATGATGACATGGCATGATTAGCATGTGGTCACTGTAGCTAACCACTGGGGGTGTTACACATAGTGCAAAAGTTTGATAAATGATAATTTCAAACACTTTTTCTAGCATCAATTTCAAACATAGTGTCATAAACAGTAGCTCATCTCATAAAACTTTTCATGATCAAGTAGCAAGCTATTCACATGTTTAAAGTATAGACCATATACTTTCTTCAAAACCAACAAACTATGTTCTCAGTCATCAAGCAATTACAATTCATCTTATTTTCAGGAAGGGTCTATCTAAGAGCTTTGTTTTAGCAAATTCCACATACTCAACTATCATTTAGTCTTCCATGATTGCTGACACTCAAAAGCATATTTTTAGAACAAACCGTTTCAGTCAAACACATAGGAAGATAGGGGCTTAATGTTTTGCCTCCCAACTTATTTATCTCAGGGATAATGTCAACAATAATAACTCATGATCACCTATATTCAACTGGATATATGTGCCTGGATCATTCCCTACCACATGATGCTTGCCCACTAGAGAATAAATAGAGCGGAATAGGAATGAACATTACTGACTCTTGCATAAAAGTAAATACAGAAAAAGTAAAAGATAGGTCCTTCGCAGAGGGAAGCAGAGGTTGTCATGCGGTTTTTATTTTTGAATGTGAAAACTCTTAATGCAAAGGAACGTCACTTTATATTGCCCCTTGTGATAGCAACCTTTATTATGCAGTCCGTCGCTTTTATTTCTTTACCATCACAAGTTCATACAAAGCTTATTTTCCCTTGCAATAAAAGATCATACATATTTAGGAGCAATTTTTATTGCTTTTTGCACCAATGACAACTTACTTGAAGGATCTTATTCAATCCATAGGTAGATATGATGGACTCTCATGACAAGAAACTGGGTTTAAGGGTTTTTGGATGCACAAGTAGTATCTCTACTTAGTACGAATTTTTGGCTAGCAAAAGATCCTAAGCAAGCACCACATGTTAGAGGATCCATGACAATATAACTTCTATGTGAATATAAACAAACATAACCCATTACATTGTCTTCCTTGTCCAACATCAACTACTTGATCAAGCTTGAAAATAATTAATGGGGGCTCACAATCATAGAAGATGTCCAAGATAGTATATTTATATGTGAAACCTCTCTTCCTTTAATATTATTTCATGAATTGTTCAAGTGACCAATGTTGTGTTTGCTAACTTTCAATAAATTTTACCAATTATACTTCTTATATGTGAAGTCATTACTCCCCATGGGACAAGCATATGAGACATATATAATTTAAGTTTTTTGATATTCAATTCATTCAACAATTCACTCTTAGGATATAAGTTAAGAACAAGAGTGAATGACAAACTACTCAAAAGATATAAGTGAAGATCAATGAGTAGTCAAACAATTAAGTAGCTATGTGAAGACTCTCTCCAAATAAAGATTTCATATCCAAGGATTTTATTCAAACAGCAAACAAAATAAAAATACACTCCAAGCAAAACACATATCATGTGACGAATAAAAATATAGCTCCAAGTAAGATATACCGATAGTTTTGAAGACGAAAGAGGGGATGCCTTCCGGGGCATCCCAAGCTTAGACGCTTGAGCCTTCCTTCAATATTACCTTGGGCATACCCAAGCTTAGGGTCTTGCCACTCCTTATACTCCTCACATCGACATCTCACCCAAAACTTGAAAACTACAATCACATAAAACTTAACGGAACTCGTGAGATAGGTTAGCATGATAATAAATAAATCATTCACTTTGGTACTGTCAAGACAAGATCCAAAATTGTTCTCACATAATGCCTACTATACTCTATCATTTCCACAATTTATATCATTCACTATAAGCTATGGAAATGCTAAAACAAGCAAACTATGCAAACAAAACAGATTCTATCAAAAACAGAACAGTATGTAATGATCTGAACTAGAACCATACTTCTTTAACTCCAAAAATTCTGAAAATAAGGACAAAGTAGGCACTTTGTATATAAATCACGTGTAAAAATTTCAGAATTTTATCACATCCCAGTGAATTAGAGTAATTCCAGCACTGGGCGCAAAAGTTTCTGTTTTTGCACAGAATCAAATCAACAAGCATTTGCACTATCCCAAAGGTCTCACTTGGCACTTTATTGAAATAAAAGATACATGACATGATTACTACAGTAGCTTAACCATGTAGACACCCAAAAACAGTAAAGATAAATAGTGGGTTGCCTCCACACAAGCACTTTTCTGTAAAACCTTTTAGCTAGGCAATGATATTTTAATGATAGTCACTTAAAGATAAGAGAATTAACTAGCATAGGAAGGTATAACAAGTGAAAATTTCAAAATTCCAACACATGGAGAGGGAGCTTGGTATTATTGAGAGGATATTCATAATTATGATAAATTTTACAAGAATAATTATTACTACTTTAGGTACCATCACAATAATTATCATAAGTAGCAACTTTGTTCTCATTGTAATCAATTGAAATTTCTTCCAAAATAGTGGAATCATCACTAGATAAAGCTATGAACTCTCCAAATCCACCTTTATCATTATTCTAATAAGATTTAACACCCTCCAAAATAGTGGGATCATTGCTACATAGAGTTGACACTCTTCCAAACCCACTTTCGATGATAATTTCATTCATACTCTAAAAGATATAAGTGAAGTTCATAGAGCATTTTACAATGAATATAGAGAGACCAGTATACAATCTCAAAATATATATAAGTGAAGCGCACAAAGCATTCTATAAAGCCATACTCAAAATATTTAAGTGAAGCACAAAGAGCATTCTATAAAGCCATACTCAAAAGATTTAAGTGAAGCGCATGAAGCATTCTATAAATCAACAAAGAACCATAAGAAATCATCCCCAACAAGCATGGTGCATAAAATAAAAGGGAAAATAAACACAAAAGATGCCCCAAGAATTTACGCATATCATGTGAACAAAACAAAAACTAAGACATACCGATAATTGTTGAAGAAGAAAGATGGGATGCCTTCCGGGGCTTCCCCAAGCTTAGATGCTTGAGTCTCCTTGAATATTTACTTGGGGTGCCTTGGGCATCCCCAAGCTTGAACTCTTTCCTCTCCTTATTCTTCTCATATCGATACCTCCTCGATCTTCGAACACCTCATACACACAAAACTTAACCAAACTTTTTATTAGAGGGGTTAGTACATATAACATCAAATCCCATCATGTCCTGCTGTAACATTATTGTATAATTATAATCAAACATTACCCACTGTATTCTATCACAATTCTATGGCTCCCAAGTCAATGGGGATCAACAAGATTTCAAACATAAGCAAATAAAGAAACTATAACAGCAATCTGTGAAAACAGGACAGTCTATAAAGATGCAGATGAAACATATACTTCTGTAACTCCAAAAATTCTGAAAAATTAGGGAAAAATAAAATATTTTCATATAAGTACTGTGTAAAAATTTCAGAATTTTTGCATGTTCCAGTAAAATATAGAAATTCAAACACTACAGAAAAAGTTTCTGTTTTTTTCACAGCACACACCAAACAAGCAATTTGAACATCCTAAAGGTAAGTCTTGGCACATTGTTTTTATAATACAATGGATTTGTACAATGGGATAATTATTTTTGTTGAAAAGTTTCTGTAATCAAGGTTCACAAAGTTTCCATGGGCATGAACAAAGATCAAGGCTAGCCTCCACTTCCACATTGCTCATCTGTCTCACTTTCACTTTTCTTTTGGAAAAAGTTTTAGGTCACCCTCTATATTTTTTTTGTTTTTAAATATTTTAAAAGCACACAACAGAATAAAATGACTCTCTAAAACTTTCGGGTTGTCTCCAAGCAGCGCTTTCTTTAAATCAATTAAGCTAGGCATAAGAGGCAAGTAATTTTTTTTGTACTTTGCATTTTTTAATTTTTTTTGTTTGTTTCACCCACAACTAAAGAAAGGAAACAAGAAAAAAAAAACAAAAGGAAACAAAATCTACTTAGTGATAAAAGCAAACAAGCATACACGAAAATATTAACCACACGCTATTGCTCCCCGGCAACGGCGCCAGAAAAGAGCTTGATAATCCCCAAGTACAAGGAATCATCGTAGCAATTTCCAAAGATGGAAGTGGTAAGTATGGAGTGTAGAACCCACAAGGAGCTAAAGGTAAGATCAATATTCTCTCAAGTCCTATCTGCCACTGATACGACTCTACATACACCGACCGTTTGTTTTTATCTAGAAATGAGAAATAAAACTACGTTGTGGTTATAAAGAAGATAGCTTTGCATGATATCGGAGAACTAAAACATAAAAATAGGTGCTGCCTAAATAAAGTTAGAATATATTACAATATATTACAAATAGCGAGTGTGGAATAATGATGGTATGGTGTGCGGAATTGTCCTAGGCAATTGTTAACAAGATCGGTAATCATTATTGCAATTTTATATGAGGGAGAGGCATGAGCTAACATATTTTCCGTACTTGTATCATATGAACTTATGATTGGACCTCTAGCAAGCGTCCGCAACTACTAGAAATCATTAAGGTAAACCCAACCATAGCATTAAGTATCAAGTCCCCTTTACTCCCATACGCAACAACCCCCTTACTCGGGGTGTAAGCTTCTATCACTCTAGCCACCCACTATAAGCAAATCATGAACGTATTGCAAAACCCTACAGCGGGAATCCCCCACGTGTGCGCGGCATGGAAGGCACCATAGGACAGCACCGAAATAAAACATACAACTCAAACCAATCAAGATCATCAATCAACCCAAAGGACAAAAGAAATCTACTCAAACATCATAGGATGGCAACACATCATTGGATAATAATATGTGGCATAAAGCACCATGTTCAAGTAGGGGATTACAGCAGGGTGCGGGAGAGTGGACCGCTGAAAAGAGATGAGGGAGGTGATGAAGACGATGATGTTGATGAAGATGATCACCGCGGCAATGCTTCCCCCGGCGGCACTCTGGGGCCACCGAGAGAGAGAGAGAGAGAGAGAGAGAGAGAGAGAGAGAGAGAGTCTCCCCCTCGGGCTTCCTCCTCCATTTCCCCCCTAGATGGGGAGAGGTTCTTCCCTCTGGTCCTTGGCCTCCATGGCGCCTGGAGGGGCGGGAGCCCCTCCGAGATTGGATCTCTTTCTCTGTTTTCTTCTATTTCTGCGCTCTTGTTTCTGGACAAAAACCGTTTCTTTTATAGCTGGAGATCCGTAACTCTGATTGGGCTAAAATTTGGAGGGGATTTTTCTCTGGAAATTATCTTTCTTGCGGCGAAAGAAGGGCATCAACCGACTTACGAGGTGCCCACAAGGAATCCCGGCATGACCCAGGGGGGGCGCGCCGGGTTGCCTTGTGACCACCTCGGGCACCATCTTCCGTTGATTCCTCCTCCCAAAAATCACATATATTCCAAAATAAATCTCCGTAAAGTTTTATCGCGTTTGGACTTCGTTTGGTATGGTTTTTCTGCAAAACAAAAAACAAGCAGAAAATAGCAACTGGCACTGGGCACTAGGTTAATATGTTAGTCCATAAAAATCATATAAAAATCCTATAAATGTGCACCAAAACCATATAAAATTATTGCTAACATGGCATGAATACTTCATAAATTATAGATACGTTGGAGACGTATCACGTACTACCGTGCAAACGGTACTACCGCGCCCTCCAGCGGTACTACCGCTTTGGGGGTTCACTCACGGGTTAAGTGGTGGGCACGGGAAGTTCTAACTCCCCCATACCCATTCACTCCCCTCTCTCTCGAACTCCCTGTCTAAGGCGACCAAGAACTGCTTCGGAGGCCGGCCTCGGCTCTTCGCATTCGTGCCGTCTTCCACAATTCCGACCAGTGGGATCAATCCCCACCCCTTCCTCTCGCCATGGAACCTGGTATTGCCCCCGTTCTTCTCTCCATTGGTTCTAGTTTTTGAATCTTGGACTTAGGGCAATGCGTGGTGTTTTCTTTGTTTTTTTGGCTAAATCGAGGCTTGAGAAGGATGTGGGATGACTACTAGATAGGAGGGTAGGAACTTTTTGTCTCGATTTCGAAGTTTTGGATCCCCGATACTACCGGATCTGACACGGTTGTGCGCTTCAATAGAGAGCGGTACTACCGCTTGGTCATGAACGGTACTACCGCTTGCACGCACTACTGCAGGCGACCGCTGCTACTTGTGAGCTGCGTTGGTAATTCCCTGAAGAGGAAGGGAGATGCATTACAATAGAGATAAGTATTTCCCTCAGTTATGAAACCAAGGTTATCAATCCAGTAGGAGAATCACGCAACACCTCATTAGCAGTACCTGCACACAAAACAACAAATCCTTGCACCCAACGCAAACAAGGGGTTGTCAATCTTTCGGCGGTTAATTGCAAGATTAAATTGTATGGTGATAGATAGATAGATTGAACTAAAATATAAAATAAAATAAAGAAAGAAAAAGTGCAGCAAGGTATTTTTAGGATTTTTAATATATGATAGAAGTAGACCCGAGGGCCATAGTTTTCACTAGAGGCTTCTCTCATGAAAATAGCATATGGTGGGTGAACAAATTACTATTGGGCAATTGATAGAAAAGCAAATACTCATGACGATATCCAAGGCAATGATCATGTATATAGGCATCACGTCCAAGACAAGTAGACCGACTCCTGCCTGCATCTACTACTATTACTCCACACATTGACTGCTATCCAGCATGCATCTAGTGTATTAAGTCCAAAAAGAACGGAGTAACGCCTTAAGCAAGATGACATGATGTAGACAAAGTAAACTCACGCATGAATAAACCGCATCTTTTTACCCTTAATAGCAACGATACATACGTGTCATGTCCCTTTCTGTCACTGGGATTGAACACCGCAAGATCGAACCCATTACAAAGCACCTCTCCCATTGCAAGATAAATCAATCTAGTTGGCCAAACAAAATCAATAGATTGGAGAGAAATACGAAGCTATAATAATCATGCATAAAAGAGTTCAGAGAAGACTCAAATAATATTCATGGATAATCTGAACATAAACTCACAATTCATCGGATCCCAACAAACACATCGCAAAAAGTGATTACATCGGATAGAACTCCAAGAACATCGAGGAGAACATTGTATTGAAGATCAAAAAGAGAGAAGAAGCCATCTAGCTACTAACTATGGACCCAAAGGTCTGTGGTAAACTACTCACACATCATCGGAAGGGCAGCAAGGTTTATGGAGAGCCCCTCCGTGATCGATTCCCCCTCCGGCGGAGTACCGGAAAAGGCCTCCAGATGGGATCTCTCGAGAGCAGAAGCTTGCGGCGGCGGAAAAAGTATTTTGTCGACTCCTCTGTTGGTTTCCCAATTTTAGAGAATTTATAGTGGAGGAATTAGGTCAAACGGAGCTGTGTGGGCCCCATGAGCCACCAGGGCACGCCCCCCTGGGGCGCGCCGTGGTGCCTCGTGGGCCACTGCTTGATCTTCTCGTCTCCTCCCAAAGCTTCTAGTGTTTGTTATGTCCAGAAAAAAATCTCCAAAAAGTTTCATGGCATTTGGACTTTGTTTGGTACTGATATTCTGGAAAACCAAAAACAGGCAAAAAACAGCAACTGGCACTGGGCACTAAGTTAATAGGTTAGTCCCAAAAAATGATATATAATTGTTGTAAATGTATATAAAAACATCCAAGATTGATAATATAATAGCATGGAACAATCAAAAATTATAGATACGTTGGAGACGTATCAACCGCTAACGCGACACATGATTTTTGTTGTTATTAATTTTTGATTCATTGTGGGACTGGGCACCCCTATTACCAGCCACTCTCTCGTGCAATGACAAGTGAATAAACACTCATCGTGAGAATAACACACCTAGCATGGAAAATATTGGCCACCCCCTGCCGCTTCATGAGCGGTACGGGCACACAAAACGGAAAATTATTTTGAAAATTAGAGTTGGCACATGCAAATTTACTTGGAACGGCATGGAAATACCGCATATAGGTAGATATGGTGGACTCATTTGGCACAACTTGGGTTTAAAGATTTTGGATTCACAAGCAGTATTCCCGCTTAGTACAAATGAAGGCTAGCAAATAGATTGAGAAGCAACCAACCAAAAGGCGAAAACGGTCATAAACATGCATTGAACATAACTAACACCGAATAATGCACCATAAGTAGGATATAATTTCGTTGCATAACTATTGACTTAATGTGCATGCATATGGAATCACAAACCTTAACACTAATATTCTTACTAAATCACAATTACTCACTAACATGACTCACATATCATCATCTCCATATCGCAAAACTATTGCAAGGAATCACACTTATCATATCCAATGATCTATATGAAAGTTTTTATTATATCCCTCTTGAATATTCATCACTTCGGGACCAAATTCATATCTTGTGCAAATTACCATTACTATTGTCAACTCTCAAAAAGATATAAGTGAAGCATGAGAGTGCAAATATTTCTTCAAAATTTTAATCTTATCAACTCTCAAAATAATATAACTGAAGCATGAGAGTTCAAATATTTCTTCAAAATATAGCCACCGCCGTGCTCAAAAAGATTTAAGTGAAGCACTAGAGCAACTGCCTAGCTCAAAAAAATTAAGTGAAGCACATAGAGTATTCAAACAAATTATGATAAACGTGTGGCTCTCTCAAATTTGTGTGTCCAGCAAAGATGATTGTGACAAACTAAAAAGCAAACAAAGCAAAGACTCATATAATACAAGACGCTCCAAGCAAAACACATATCATGTGACGAATAAAAATATAGCTCCAAGTAAAATTACCGATGGTTGGTAGAAGAAAGAGGGGATGCCTTCCGGGGCATCCCCAAGCTTAGATGCATGAGTCTTCCTTGAATATTACCTTGGGGTGCCTTGGGCATCCCCAAGCTTAGGCTCTTGCCACTCCTTATTCCTTCATCCATCACGATCTCACCCAAAACTTGAAAACTTCAATCACACAAAACTCAACAAAACCTTCGTGAGATCCGTTAGTATAACAAAATAAATCAATACTTTAAGTACTGTTGCAAACCCATTCATATTTTATTTTTGCATTATACCTAGTGTATTATAACTTCTCCATGGCTTATACCCCCCGATACAATCCATAGTTTCATCAAAACAAGCAAGCAATGCATCAAAAACAGAATCTGTCAAAAAACAGAACAGTCTGTAGAGATATATTTAAAAGCTATACTTCTGTAACTCCAAAAATTCTGAAAAATTAGGACAACGTGGGAAATTCATATACCAATACTGTGCAAAAAGTTCAGATTTTTCTGACGCTCCATTACAGAACTAAAATTCCAGCACTGGACGCAAAACTTTCTATTTTCCAAATAGCATCAATTATACTATCTTCCAAATCATCCCAAAGGCTTTACTTGGCACATACACTAATTAAAACATAAAAACTCAATCATAACAGAAGCTATAATCATGCAAACACTCAAGAACTTATTTTATCCATTAGGTTGTCTCCCAACAAGCTCTTTCTTTATAGCCATTAAGATAGGCTTGAGATTTCAATGATGCTCTCATGAAAGATAATAATAGAAACACAAAGAGACCATCATGAAACATATGAAAAACACACTTAAGTCTAACATACTTCCTATGCACAGGCATTTTATAGGAGAAGAAATTATCAAGACAAGCAATCTCTAGCATATGCAAATAGGAAGAATGAAGCATGAATAATTTCAACATCACGAGAGGCAATTTAGTAACATGAAGATTTCTATAACCATATTTTCCTCTCTCATAATAATTACATGTAGGATCATAATCAAACTCAACAATATAGCTATCATAAACAGTATTCTCTCTATGATCCATATGCATAAAAGTTTTATAATCTTCCAAAATAGTGGGGTTATCACCAACTAAAGTCATGACCTCTCCAAACCCACTTTCATCAAAAAAATCATAAGATTGAACACTCTCCAAAGTAGTGGGATCATTATTACTTAAAGTTGACGCTCTTCCAAACCCACTTTTAATAGTATTGCAAATTTTATTATCAATAACATATTCATCATGAGGCTTAAATAAATTTTCAAGATCATAAGAAGCATTATCACCCCAATCATTATCATTACAATAAGTAGTGGACATAATAAAATTATCATCCCCAAGCTAGTAGTTTTGCATATTATTAGCACAATTCATATTAATAGAATTTATAGTAACATCATTGCAATCATGCTTTTCAATCAAGGAGCTATCATGAATCACTTTATAAATTTCTTCTTCTAACACTTCATCACAATTTTCAGATTCATGATTTTTAAGCAAAACTTCATAGAGAAAATCAAGAGCACTCAAATCACTAGCAATTGGTTCATTATAATTGGATCTTTTGAAAAGATTAGCAACTGGATGAGGATCCATAGTTATCTTAAATTTTTGTTTTACTTACTGTTCTTGAGTGTTGTCATGCCAATAAAAGCAAGCAAGCAAATAAAATATTTTTGGGTTTTTGTTAAAAAAAATAGAAGTGGGGGAGATGAAAATGAGAGGCAAAGGCAAATAAAATAAATGCAAGGAGATGAAGTTTATGCGTAGGTACTTGATAGATGTTGATGATGTCTCCCCGGCAACGGCGCCAGAAATTCTTCCTGCTACTTGTGAGCTGCGTTGGTAATTCCCTGAAGAGGAAGGGAGATGCAGTACAGTAGAGATAAGTATTTCCCTCAGTTATGAAACCAAGTATATCAATCCAGTAGGAGAATCATGCAACACCTCATTAGCAGTACCTGCACACAAAACAACAAATCCTTGCACCCAACGCAAACAAGGGGTTGTCAATCCCTCGGCGGTTAATTGCAAGATTAAATTGTATGGTGATAGATAGATAGATTGAACTAAAATATAAAATAACATAAATAAATAAAAAGTGAAGCAAGGTATTTTTAGGATTTTTAATATATGACAGAAGTAGACCCAGGGGCCATAGTTTTCACTAGAGGCTTCTCTCATGAAAACGGCATACGGTGGGTGAACAAATTACTGTTGGGCAATTGATAGAAAAGGAAATAATCATGATGATATCCAAGGCAATGATCATGCATATAGGCATCACGTCCGAGACAAGTAGACCGACTCCTGCCTGCATCTACTACTATTACTCCACACATCGACCGCTATCCAGCATGCATCTAGTGTATTAAGTCCATAAAGAACGAAGTAACGCCTTAAGCAAGATGACATGATGTAGACAAAGTAAACTCACGCATGAATAAACCCCATATTTTTACCGTTAATAGCAACGATACATACGTGTCATGTCCCTTTTTGTCACTGGGATTGAGCACCGCAAGATCGAACCCATTACAAAGCACCTCTCCCATTGCAAGATAAATCAATGTAGTTGGCCAAACCAAATCGATAGATCGGAGAGAAATACGAAGCTATAATAATCATGCATAAAAGAGTTCAGAGAAGACTCAAATAATATTCATGGATAATCTGATCATAAACTCACAATTCATCGGATCCCAACAAACACACCGCAAAAAGTGATTACATTGGATAGAACTCCAAGAACATCGAGGAGAACATTGTATTGAAGATCAAAAAGAGAGAAGAAGCCATCTAGCTACTAACTATGGACCCGAAGGTCTGTGGTAAACTACTCACGCATCATCGAAAGGGCAGCAAGGTTGATGGAGAGCCCCTCCGTGATCGATTCCCCCTCCGGCGGAGTACCAAAAAAGGCCTCCAGATGGGATCTCTCGAGAACAGAAGCTTGCGGCGGCGGAAAAAGTATTTCGTGGACTCCTCTATTGATTTCCCGATTTTAGAGAATTTATAGTGGAGGAATTAGGTCAAACAGAGCTGTGTGGGCCCCATGAGCCACCAGGGCGCGCCGTCGTGCCTCGTGGGCCACCGCTTCATCTTCTCGTCTCCTCCTAAAGCTTCTAGTGTTTGTTATGTCCAGAAAAAAATCTCCAAAAAGTTTCGTGGCATTTGGACGTCGTTTGGTACTGGTATTCTAGAAAACCAAAAACAGGCAAAAAACAGCAACTGGCATTAGGCACTAAGTTAATAGGTTAGTCCCAAAAAATGATATATAATTGTTGTAAATGTATATAAAAACATCCAAGATTGATAATATAATAGCATGGAACAATCAAAAATTATAGATACGTTGGAGACGTATCAACCGCTAACGCGACACATGAATCAGAGACCCCGCGACCAAACTGTGTGTGATGTATGAATCGCTAACGCTATCGTAATAAAACCGTCGCCAATAAGATGAACTATTTGCGATGCCAGAGACATCAAGCACGATTCAGATTAGAGACGCGTTTGTGATATGTGGCATACAGTTCATCCATATGAACTGTTTGCGATAAGCCAGAACAACAAACACGGTCAGCGAGTTCGAGGTGTGTGCGATACATGGCATACAGTTCACTCGGATGAACTATTTGTGATTACCCAACACAACAGAAACGGTCAGGCAGATCAAGGTGTGTGCGATATACGACATGCGGTTCAATCGAATGAACTGTTTGCGATTAACCAATACAACGGAAACAGTTCAACTTAACAACATGTGTGTGATACGCGGCAAACAGGTCAGTAATCAGAAATGTGTGGGAAGACTGATAACAACACAGACGATTCCTGCTAATAACCCGTGTGTGCTGTGGGCAAACGCTTGCTGGTATACAATTTTCACTGATTGATGAAATCATCACCGACGGGTTCCCTAGTTTAGTCCGTCTGCGATGTAATTTGCTCTGTCTACAGAAGAACAACATATATAACCAAATTAAACATCCAATTACATAGGTCACTATCCAAAACATTCGCACACACCTCAATAAAAAATTACATGCATTCTAAACTAGGAGAAACGGTCATCTACTTCTTGTGACGCTGCCGCCACTGCTCTACTTGTGGCTCGATCCCTCGTCGTCCACATGAAGGAGGCACTCCCTCATGTCAACGATCCGCATGTACATCTCGTAGCTTGTGTACGCGTCCTTGGCCGCGTACATGATGTGTTCTTCATCCAGTCTCCGCACCCAGGCCTCGTGCCAGGCATCCTTGTTCTTGTTGCACTCATCCTTCATGCCTCTGTAGTAGGGGTCGATGATGGCCACGGCTAGATCAACCAGGGAGTCCTTCGCCTTCTTTCTGCCCCAGACCCTGTACTGGCCTTGGATGTCGACAAGCTTCTGGCAGGCCAAGCTCGTAGTCTCGAGCACCTTTAGATCGTTCAAGGTGTCCACCGTAGCGAACCTGTAGTTGGGGCTATTGATAAAACTGGCGAAACGCTCACAAGGCCTTGTGGCCAGGGAGTGGTGGTAGACGAGGACGTGATGCGCACGCACAACTACGCGACAGCAACCTTCTAATCATACCTAGCATGACCGCCGGTGAACTCGAGGTTGAAGCTGACCACTTGGTACTCGTCCTCAGCAAGCAACTACTCCATAGTGTGAATGGAGCTCTCCACCGAGACCGGTGAGGGTGTCCTGGACTAAGGGGTCCTCGGGCTGCCGGCCTATCTCTCGTGGGCCGGACTGATGGGCCGCTCTTAACTCATCAAAGGAAGGCCGGACTATAGGCGACCCCGTGCACCAGAAGGAAACCTCCAAAGACTTGGCGTCTCCTCCAAGAGAAGATTTAGCATAGCCGGCATGTTTATCCCCTGGCAGCAACTGACCATATGTAACCCTAGGTACCCCTAGTGTCTATATAAACCGGAGGGTTTAGTCCATCGAGGGAGGAACCATTATCGCTATACCCACCTAGGGTTTAGTTCATCCGATCTCGAGGTAGATCAACTCTGTAATTGTCATACTCCTACATCAATACAATCTAGCATGACGTAGGGTTTTACCCCTTCAAGAGGGCCCGAACCTGGGTAATCACTGTCTCTACGTTCCCTGTTATCCATTGACTCCAAGATCCACAGTTCGGGACCCCCTACCCAAGATCCGCCGGTTTTAGTACCGACATTGGTGCTTTCATTGAGAGTTCCGCTGTGGGGTCATCAAGGATCAATGGCTCGCGTAGTCATCAGCGACGGCATCCGGAGCGGGGTCGTTTTTGTCCCCGGACAGCTCTTCGCATTTGGCAGCATCGTACTGCATGCCAACCCGACCGGTCACCTTGACCAGATCGACAGTTTCGCCCCTGAGCAGAAAATCAGGTTTGGTAACCTAGAGTACGTCGCCGACTCTCGGGGCGATCTGATCTTTACTGGGTTCTCAGCTTTACCTGAGGGGCCTAGTGACCCCGAGGCCTTAACCTCGGATCTTCTCCCCGGCCCCATCTCTGGGCCAGCATTTAGTTCGGATCTGACCTCGAGTTCGGATCCGATCTCAGCGCCCGAGAACCAGGGGTCAGCCTTGGCCGAACGCGCCCCCGATGCAGGCACACCGGAGGTTAACTCCGAGAGATGTCAGAGGATGGATCCGGCAGACCTCTCACTGTTAAACGAGACGCTAGATTAGATCCAAATGATGAGTATCGCGGATGGCCCGTCCTCGGTCTATGATCATATCGAACTTGAGGCCAACCGCGGGGAATTTTACGTCCCACCCACCACCCACTTAGTAGCCACTGTCGAAGACTTAACCGACATGCTGGACTACGCCTCCGAGGAGGCTGATGACATGGATGAGGATATCGAGGTCATGTCCTATACGGCTCCCTCCCTTGCCACTCCCAACACTGGAAAATGGACCGCCACCTCCACCTACGACGTTTATATGGTCGACACCCCCAAGAAGAATGGCGATGGCCCCAACGAGGAACCGCCCAAACGCTGACGCCAACGAAAGCGATCCAAGGGACGGGGAAAGGGCAGAGAAAGCAACACAGAACACAAACGGCACCGGAGATAATGATACTCCGGACAACATGGAGGAGCTCGGCAACAACACCACCCCCGAACAGCACCGCGATGCTTCTGAAGGGCATGAGGACCAGGGTAACCCCGAGGACCCCGATGATTCCGAGGACATCAACTACCTCTCTCCCTCCGAAGAGGAGGACAGCCTCGGACCCGAGGATTTCGTCATCCCCGAGGATCCCCTGGACCAGGAAAGGTTCAAGCAACAACTCATAGCCACCGCCCGAAGCCTGAAGAAGAAGCAGCAGCAGCTAAAAGCTGAACAAGATACCCTTAATGACAGGTGGACGTTGGTCTTAGCAGCCGAAGAGGGCTTTGACAATTAGCGACAGGATCAAAACAAAAGCTACACACGGCGGCGCTTGCTTCCATCATTTGACGATGAGTCCCTTGAGCCCATACCTCCCAGACGAACTCAGGCAAACCAGCCCGACCGCCCCCCTCGAGGACGGGACAGGACGGCTGGAGAAACCGAAAACCCACCTGTGCTCCCTCGCCGTGCGGGCAAGGAGCCAGTTCAACCAGATGACCCATATGATCTGCGGCACAACCTAAACGCCAGAGCGGCACAAAAAAGATCCATTTATGGATCCAGAGGACACACGCCCGCTGGACGGGACGGATACCAAGCTTGGCGCGACAGGAACGATAGAGCCCGGGAGCAGCACCGTTCCCGGATGATAACCGATCTCTGGCACGACGTGGCCTGGGTCAGGGGCACCGCACACCCAATGTGTTTCACAGATGAGGTGATGCATCATCAGTTACCCGAGGGGTTTAAACCCGTAAACATAGAACAGTACGATGGAACAACTGACCCAGCTGTGTGGATCGAAGATTTCCTTCTCCACATTCATATGGCCCGAGGAGATGACCTCCATGCCATTAAATACCTGCCATTAAAACTTAAAGGACCGGCAAGGCACTGGTTAAACAACTTACCCGAAAACTCCATTGGGAGCTAGGAAGAGCTCGAGGACGCCTTTCGAGCCAACTTTCAAGGCACCTATGTTCAGCCGCCGGATGCCGACGACCTGAGCCACGTTGATCAATAGCCCGGGGAGTCAGCTCGGCAATTCTGGAATCGGTTCTTGACCAAGAAGAACCAGATTGTCGATTGTCCGAAAGCTGAGGCAATCGCCGCATTCAAGCACAGCATTCGGGACGAATGGCTCGCTCGCCAGCTCGGCCAAGATAAGCCTATAACAATGTCGGCCCTCACCTCCTTAATGACCCGCTTTTGCGTGGGTGAGGACAGTTGGTTAGCTCGTAGAAGCAACCACCCCGATGACCCCGGCACCTCAGAGGTCCGGGACGGAAACGGGAAACCCCAGCGCAACAAGAACAACAAGTGCCGGCACACCAACAACGGCAGTGAAGCCGATGACGCGGTGGTAAACGCCGGGTTTAGCAACTCGAGATCAGGACCGCGGAAGAAGCCCTCTAAAGGGAACCGGGATGGCCCGACCGCGCTGGGCAGAATCCTGGACAGGCCCTGCCAGATCCATGGTACCTCACACAACCCCGCCAACCACACCAACCGTAACTGTTGGGTAATCAAGCAAGCCCCCGCAGCGAGGACAACGACGAACCTCGCGGGCCGAACAACGGAGGCCAAAAGCAGTTCCCTCCCGAGGTAAAAACCGTGAACATGATTTACGTCACGCATATACCCAAGAAGGAGCAGAAATGTGCACTTCGGGATGTCTACGCCCTAGAGCCGGTGGCCCCGAAATACAACCCATGGTCAGCTTGTCCAATCACCTTCGACCGACGAGACCATCCGACCAGTATCCGTCATGGAGGAACGGCGGCTCTGGTGCTCGACCCCATCGTGGATGGATACCACCTCACCAGAGTCCTTATGGACGGAGGCTGCAGCCTCAATCTGATTTATTCACATACAGTGAGGAAGATGGGAATCGATCCACCAAGGATCAAACCCAGTAACACCACCTTTAAAGGTGTGATCCCAGGCGTCGAGGCACGCTGCTCGGGAACCGTGACCTTGGAAGTGGTCTTCGGCTCGCCCGAAAACTTCCGCAGTGAAGATTTAATCTTCGACATTGTTCCTTTCCGCAGCGGTTACCACGCACTCCTCGGCCGAACAGTGTTCGCTCACTTCAATGCCGTCCCGCACTACGCATATCTGAATCTTAAGATGCCAGGAGCTAGAGGTGTCATTACCATTAACGCTAACACCGAGCGCTCGCTCCGAACTGAGGAACACACAGCGGCTCTGGCGGCCGAAGCCCAGGCCGCCGAAGAAGCATCAAAGGCCCAGTCTACCATCAAGGCACTGGACGCAAGGAAATGTTCCCGAGCTACGGCCTCAGTCCCGGAGCACTCCCGTGCTTGCCCTAAATAGGGATACGTGCCCCATAGCATGACCTCCCTAGCCGTGAAATACGTACCTCAGGTTTATAATTTCGCGCTTAAAATTCCATGGGCAGCTGTGGGGGTAAATGTTACGAGGGTCGAGCGCTTGTTTCGACCGAGCCATGACCAAGGATGTTCTTGGATTAAACATCAACAACAGGCACCATCTAGGGCCTGATCAGCGTTAAGCTGATACCCTGCGGCGACTTCTCAAAACCCTTTCTCAAGGGCTCGTCCTCCGAGCACTACCACTTCTGCCATACATACAAGCGACGACTTCAATCGCACGTTACCTACAGAAGCTTCATAAGGAGCAAAGGCGCAGACGTGCGGCAGGGGGCAGTAGGGACGTCAAACCACTCATGGAGGCCCTGTATAAACCTTTCCTCTGATGTGTTTATTTTTTTAAAAGTATCTATAAAAGTTACTTCGGCAGTCCGGATTGTACGGTTGGACGTCACGAATTCAAAGGAAATAAAGATCATTTCTTCTCTGATCATACTGCAGTCATTTGTGTTGCGTATTCCTTTCCGCTTATAGGCCGAAGTAAACTATTATGATGCGTTCTTTTCGATGCGATCGGCTAACAGACCGGGGGCTCGACCATAAATCTTGCCCCAAGCATCATTTCGGCACTCATTTCATTACATGTGCTCGGCGTCTTGGATATTGCATTATATGAATCAGTTCTGAATTATGTCTTTGGTCAATAGTTGGGTTGCCCGGCTCCTGTGTTTGCCCTCTTAAGTTCCTCATTGTTCGGCTAGGAGGGTAAAGGGAGAACCACTGCGATTGTACTTCTAGCTCGCCTGGTCAAGTACCTCAGTGGAGAAAGCCGAAAACTGACTGTCATAATAAGCGAGAACTGGTCGGCGATCCAATGACAAGTGTTAAACTAAAAATCGATGGAGGTTATTCCGTCTCAAACGAAGGGTTCGCTATCACAGGAGCCAAGTGATAACGGCATCAACCTCGGTACGTCCGAATATCACACATACTAGGGGCTAGTCACTAGCTCCCGCAGTCAAGCTCCTATGGCTAAGTGAAAGCACTAAAGCCGCATAGTTCGATTGCCTTATTTTCCTTACACACAACCGCCTCCGGGCACCGAGACGTCAGCTAAGAGTTAAGGTGTTAAGAAAAAACACCCCATGCAGTATCTGTAAGGGGGTTGAAGCCGACGACTGGCAACTTTCAGTTAAAAACGGCCGCACAGGAGTCAAAATAAACACACAAGGCATTATATATACAGCCGACCAGTTGCATTGTAAAGCATAAAACTTCTGACTTCTTTGGATAAAAGAAAATAACGTCATTCATAAACTACATCCTTCGAGCACTGGGCCTCTATCGCCCGAGCAGCATCCATCACGATGGGAAAATACTGCTCGGGGCGCCTGTGCTCCTTCCCAGGGGGCGGAGGTCCGGTGGCCACCTCGGTTGGCTTGATCTTCGGCCAATGCACCATGGTCTTTCCGAAGGCCATCCAAGCTCCCTCAATGCATACGGAGCGCTTCCAGACATCAATCCGGGGCGTGGCGTCGCACAACTTCTGCACTAGGCCAAAGTAGCTGCTCGGCAGCGGCTCCGAAGGCCATAATTTGATGCAAAGATCCTTCATTGCTAGCTCCGCCATTCGATGCAACTCGATCCACTGCTTCATCTGGTTGTTGAGGAGGGGAGGGTGTTCGGGCGCTTGAAACTGCGCCCAAAACAGCCTCTGCTCGGCACGACCCTCCTGGGATGCAAAGCACCTAGCTGCATTCGATGCACTCCTCGGGAGGTCCGCAAAGGCGCCTGGGGAACGCCACACTCGCGTGAGCAAAGTGAACCTGTTACCACCAAAGACACTTTGCAGTAAGTATGGCCTACCATCCGCAATAAGTTTAACTTGGCGGAGTTCCTCCTGGTAGCCCCGTGCCTTCGTCCGCACTTCCTTAGCTGCCGATCCAAGTGAGGTTAGCTCGGTGGCCTGATCCTTGTTCTTTTGCTCAAGAACCTCACACTTTGTGATGGCATCCTTGAGCTCTTGTTGCACCTTAGACACCCCGGCCTCGTGCTTCTGGCTAACGGTTCTCACCGTGGCCAGTTCGGTGGCTGCCTTTTCAGCTGCAGCCCTCTGCTCCGCAGCTTCCTGCTGAGCTTTCCTCAGCTCGGCCTTGAGGTTCTCGACCTCCGCTGCGGCAGCTGCAGAAATGTCAGTTGCATCCCATTTAGATCAACTTCTTAAACTTTACTAAAAACCGTTGTAGTAAGCAGTTTAGTTCGGACTTGCCTTGCGCCTCGTCGAACTGCTTATTCAGCAGCTCGAGGTCATCATCGGAGCTCTTGAGCTTCCGATTCAGCTTGGCCAGCTCCTTGGCGTTGGCAGCTGCCGCCGAGGAGGACGCCTGCACATTAGATTCCCGAGTTATCGACTTTCGATCCTCCGACCGGCTTTCTAAATCCGGCCAGAGTCTCGGGGGCTACTGCTCATTTTGCTATCATCTACATCTCAAAAGTTATTCGACCCCCGCATGAGTTTTTCAAACTCACACAGGGCTCGGGGGCTACTGTGTATGAGGTTGCATGATCATATAAAAGAAATTTTCTAAGGAAAAGTCATTACACGGCTTACCTTGAAGCCTGTCAGAAGGCCGCTGAAGGCCTCCTTTAGTCCGTTGTCCACGGACCAAAGACTTTGCAAAACCGTGCCCATCAGGATACGGTGCTCTTCGGCGATAGAGGAGCTTCTTAAAGCTTCCTCCATCTCATCAGGCCACTCAGTCGAAATCCGCCCGGGAGCGGGTGGGGGTGGCGGGGGCATCTCGGCTCCTCCCTCTGTGGAAGCCGGAATGGTTGGCTCCTGGTGCCTTAACGGCTCCGGGACCACTTTCGGGGAGAGCTCGGATTGTCCGGGCTCCCCCTCTTCGTTCGCCAGAAGGGTTCCCCCTCCTAGTCTTCGGCGGCCGAGGTATGCGCCTCGGCCATAACAGCATCGCCTCCTCCCCCTGTGTTCGACACGGGAGGGGTCCTCCTTGACAGAACCTCCTCGGCCTCCTCAATGACCGGGGGAGGCGAGGCACGCGATTCGGTCCCGCTCTCCGCCAGCGCGGCCGGTGGAGAGACCCCCTCCGAGATTCGATCGGTAGGAAGGTCGCGCGGCGGGCTGCAATATTAAAAGCAGACGCGCGATCAATAGCAGACCTAGTTCGGCTAAAAGTGCATGGGTGTATCTTAGGATACATACCTTTGGGCCCGCGGTTTGACCCTGGGGGTCCTCCGAGGAACCTCTTCGGAGGCCTCGGAGTACTCGGCAGAAGCCGAGCTGTTATTGGATAGGGCCACCTTGGCCCTGCATGGTCTTTTAGGGGCAGGAGGAAGCTAATCCTCCTCAGCGTCTTCGGACGCAGCCCTCTTCCTTGTTCGGGAGGAATCGCTTTCCTCCCCACCCTCTTCCTGCTCCTTCTCCCCCTCAAGGGTAGAGGGGGCATGGGTGTCTACGGATCTAGTGTCCGGAGGTCCATGGGAATGGAGGCCTTCCCTGACCTCCTTTTTCTTCTCTTTCTTCTTCTCCTTCTTCTCCAGCGCCTCGTACGGCTCCTCGGCTAGCATGGCCATCAGCAGGGCTATCCTGGGGCCCTCGGGCAGTGGAGCCGGGCTACTGATTCGCTCGGCCTTCTTCAGCCAGCTCTGTGGATTGGGGAAAGTAAATTTTAGTACTTTGTCAAAAAGGAGCATCCGAACACAAGAGTAAAACTTATCATACCTCGCGAGGGGGGTTTGCGGCATCGAGGCCTATGTCTTCCTCCTTGGCGGGCCAGTCCTTCTGCGGCTTGAATAGCACTTTCCACAGCTGGGCGTGGGAAGTGCGGTAGAAGTTGAGCACGGTGGCGGGGTCTTCAGGCTTATAGGCCCACATCAGGGAGGCCCGGTCTTGAAAGGGGAGGATGCGGCGGCTGAGCATGATCTGAACCACGTTGGGCAGTTTGACCTTCCGCTCAATCATCTTGGATATCCAGCCCAGCAGCAACGCCACCTCCTTAGCTGACCCCCAGTCAAGGCCCTTCTTGGTCCACGAGACCATCCTCGTGGGGGTCTAGATCTGAAAGCGGGGATCGCCACCCAATCTGCGTTGCGAGGCTCTGTGATATAGAACCATTCTTTCTGCTAAATCTTGACAGTTTCAATGAAAGTGCACTCTGGCCACTCAACCCGGGGGAGCTTGCAGACCATCGCCCCCCCCCCCCCCCCCCCCCCGCAGTCCGCCTACTGGCCGTCGACAATCTTCGGCTTGATGTTGAATACTTTCAGCCACAAGTCGAAGTGTGGCTGGATCCGTAGAAAGGCCTCGTAGATGATGATGAAGTCCGAAATGTGCAGAAACGAGTTCGAGGCGAGATCGTAGAAATCTAACCCATAGAAAAACATCAGGCCCCTGACGAAGGGGTGGAGGGGAAAGCCTAGCCCCCAAATGAAGTGGGGGAGGAACACCACCCTCTCGCCAGGCTTCGGCGTAGGGATGACTTGGCCCTCCTCTGGAGCGCGGTGAGCGACATCGGCGGGGAGGTAACCCACGTCCTTCAGCTCCTGAATGGCACTTTCGGTAACGATGGAGGCCTCCCACTTGCCCTTGGACCCAGAGCCGGCCATGGCTGGATTGAGAGGATGGCCGGAGAGGTCCTTGGGAGGAAGAACGGATCTGGGCGCAGGAGCTCAGGATATTGGGAAAACAGTGGCGCAGGAGGAAGCGAGAGCGTGCAAAGGAAATGGTGGCCGTTTCCCTTCTATGGGATATTGTAAGACCAAGAGTCCTTCTGCTGCACCGCGGACCTCGCCACTTCCCGATATAATCGTGCCATTATGCGCGCGTGGGATAGCACAAATCATTGATCATATCCCTTAAAAATAGGGCACGATCTCCACATTGATGGGGTGCGCCAATGAAGGAACCGCCTCGAACCGTGAATCGAGTTTTCCTAACTGGCTCGTGGTCATGGCAGGTCGTGACCCTTCAGCAAAAGTTGTCAGATGGGGTCACTGTTCACACTAATGCGACTGGCCTTCGGGGCTAAGTTATTAATACACTTCGGAAGCTAAGGCATAATCCGGGAAATATATGGCCGGAAATAACTGAGCAACCCTCGAGGACTTGATTCAGAGGAATTGCGGGCTTGACGCAAATATCACAGAAGGGAAGGAACTGGTCCACAAAGCCGATACTGCTCGCACATACCTCGGCTTCGAAGACTAGTTCGGGGGCTACTGGGGGTGTCGCGGACTAAGGGGTCCTCGGGCTGCCGACTTATCTCTCTTGGGCTGGACTGATGGGCCGCTCTTAAGTCATCAAAGGAAGGCCGGACTATAGGCGACCCCGTGCACCAGAAGGAAACCTCCGAAGACTTGGTGTCTCCTCCAAGAGAAGATTTAGCGTAGCCGGCATGTTTATCCCCTGGCGGCAACTGACCATATGTAACCCTAGGTACCCCTGGTGTCTATATAAACTGGAGGGTTTAGTCCATAGAGGGAGGAACCATTATTGCTATACCCACCTAGGGTTTAGTTCATCCGATCTCGAGGTAGATCAACTATGTAATTGTCATACTCCTACATCAATACAATCAAGCAGGACGTAGGGTTTTACCTCTTCAAGAGGGCCCGAACCTGGGTAATCGTTGTCTCTACGTTCCCTGTTACCCATTGACTCCAAGATCCACTGTTCGGGACCCCCTACCCAAGATCCGCCGGTTTTAGTATCGACAACCGGCTCGTTGGTGTACACCACTGAGAAGTCCTTCCCCCTCACGTGGGTGTCCACTACGTGAGGCATGGTGAACTGCCGCCCGTCGTCGTTGTCAGCCGCTCGGAGCGCCATTAGAGCCGGGAGCGCCATTGGAGCCGCTGGATATCCTCTCTGTATGTGTCGTCGTGGGTGTGCTTATTCTGTCATGGGGCGCGAGAGATGAAGGTAAATGGCCGCGTGAATAAATGAGGGCTGGGCGTCCGGGATTCTCGGCACGTCCGCATGGCTGTTTTTGCCACACGTAACTGCGTCGTGGCGCCGCGTCCGGCGTAACCGCATGCATATGGCACCCCGAACGTACGTGATCGTGTGCGTGCCCAAAATGCTTGCAGCGCGCGCAGCGGGACGCGGGCAGAGCGCGCCTCGGCCGCCTCAACCGCGAGCAACCACACGCATAGAGCAGTTGAACACGCAGGGAATGGCCGTCTACAAGCCGGCCGGCAGTTGCGAGCCGGCGGCGTGATGTGAAACTACGTCACGTTCCACATCACACAGTGGGCGAACAATCGTTCGCGACGCTGCATAGAGAGTGGCTGTGTGCTAGGTAATTAAATCGCAAACGTTTTTTTTATTAACCGTTTGTGTACGTGTCATTTTGTCCTCCTCTCGCACGTCTTGTCAACGCGCTACCGCAGAAGGCTTCGAGCAAAAGCTTGAGTACCACACAGGTGTTCTTTTGGCCAAATGTTAGCTCGAAGAGGCGCCAATGAATCATCGGTGAGCCTGTTCCCGCGCAACCGTGCAGGTTCCCGCGCACAACCGTGCAAGCTTCCCGCCCGACTCGGCGAAATCCCCCAAAACCCCAGTGCTTACCGACCTGCTATATAAACAGTCGCGACCGGTGAGTTGGCATCGCATTTTCCCCTCCCTCCCTGTAGCTTATCTTGTCTGCTTCTCCCGCCATCGCCAATGGCAGCGGTCCGTTGTCGTCGCTCAGCCACTCCGCCGTCATCTGAGGACAGCTCTAGCTAGGAGGCTACACCGCGGCGGCGGCGCAGTCCCCGGCGGCATGTACTGCCCGTGGTGTCCCTGTTGGGTGTGCGCACAACACCCGCCACATGCTCCGCCGCCGCTACCCGACGGCAGCTGTTGTCGGCCGCCATTGCCGCCACCCCACCGTCGGCCACCGTGGCCACCACACCACCGTCGGCCACCAGGGCCATCGCCCGCTCCGCAACTGCGGCCCGAAGGCGGGTGGTGGCCGTCTTGGCCGCCACCCCACATTTGGCCGCCATGGCCATCACCCGCTCCGCCACCGCGGCCCGAAGGCGGGAGGTGGCCGCCACCCTACCGTCGGCCGCCGTGGCGGCCTCCCCACCATCGACCGTCGGGGTCATCACCCGCTCCGCCATCACGGCCCGAAGGCGGGATGTGGAGGCCCGCACGAGCATCTGTGACCTTGCCGCGCGCTACATCGAGTTCCTGTAGGAGGAGGAGGACCGCCTGGTAGAGCACGCAAAGCGTCCTACCGCCACCGTTGCCGCCGCAGTGGCGCGGAATGCGGAGATATATGAGGAGTCCTGCCGCTTCGAGAGGGAACGTCTGGAGCGGTAGAGGGCGTTCGAGTTGGGCGTCACTAAAGGTGCAGCAGTGGCAGGCACCGGATTCCAGCTTGTCGGTAGGCTCCTCCTCCTCGGCCTCTTACTGAGAGCGCTCGGCAGAGGAGAGGCTGCTGGAAGTAGTACAAAGCCCCTCCATAGTAGTAGTATTTAGGGGTTATTTTGTTCAGTTCATCTGACTATAGGTATGGTTGAACTGTACTACGTACTTAAATTTAGCTAGTATATATAGTTGAACTAGCTATTTCAGTACGTGGTTGGCAACAATTGGGTAAAAGTTTGTTCGGTTCAGCTGTCGAGTTAAACTGTTTGTATAAAGAACGACTGCTTAATCTATGAATGAAATCTATGCTTACTGAATTTCATTTGCAAAAATTACAGTACTAGTGATTTTTAGCTGCAAAATTTGACAAATGGCAGTGTTTTTTTTCTGAGGATCACAAATGGCAGCGTTACAAGGTTGACAAATGGCAATGTTACTAGATTGACAAATGCCAATTTTTCCAATTTGACAAATGGCAAATATACCCAATATGACAGATGCAAATCTTACCACATTGTTTATACGTCGCTGCACACGGGTCTTCAGCAAAATCGTTTGCGATGAAGAGATGCACAAAACCTGCACACCACATTTTCGCTTGCTTCGCTGCGAAGGAACCCAGCTCTCGCTTTGCATACGAGTGTTCATTCTGAAATGTTTGCGATGAAGAGATGCACAAAACCAGCGCGCCACATTTTTCCCTTGGCTTAGCTGCGAAGGAACCAAGTTCTCGCTTTGCATACGGGTGTTCAGTCTGAAACGTTTGCGATGAGTGTTTTATTCAGAGAAAAACATTGATGCTTTTTATTACTTTGATAAGTCTGTACATTCAGAGAAAAAATGCTAAGTTGATCAAAACCATAGATTTCATTCAGTGACACTGTGATTTTACAGTCATACGATCGAGTTACAATATTAAACTAAAAAACTAATTGTGCTGCCGGCAGCGGCGGTAACGGAGGCGGCGGCGTGCTGTGCCGGCGTTGTCGTCCTCCGTGACGCCGTTGTTCAAGTCTTCAAGCCATCCCAGAATGTTCTGGACTTGAAAATCCAAGAGCCATTTGTCGCACGATCGACGGGCGGGGGGGCGGGGGCACGGCGACTCACGGCGCTGTGAGGTAGCGGTCGACGGCGGCGTCCCATGACGCTGGGGGGCGGTGGGCAAGTGCACGGGGACCGGCGCCGTGGTGGGTGCTGGGGCGCGCACGAGCATAGGCGGGGGCGCTGGCGCTGGCACATACACGAGCTCGCGTGGGTCCGCGGGGAACTCGCTGACGCCCGCGGCTTCCAGCGCTGCGTGCTCGGCGACCAGCCCGTCAATGCCATGGGGATGTTCGCAGGCGCAGGAGCGAGGATGGGAGCTGGGATGGACGCGGGGGCAGCATCCTCCGCGGCCAGCTCATTCAGGGCCATCTCCCTGAGGTCCCATTCCTCCTTATTTTCTATCTCCTCCGGGAGTCAACTTCACCAAACCGGAAGACTAGTGGCAGATGATCCTTGTGCGCCATGGCGTAGGTGGAGCTCTGGAAAATAGGATTCGGGCTTGAGGGGAATGGGAGGCGAAGAGAGACCAGTAAGGCTGCCTATTAAACAGCGGCTCGGGCGCCATTAATGGAGAGGTTGAGAACGAGGCGAGCGGCGATGGAGGTCAAAGGGCTCGCTTCTCGGTGAGCCTGTGCAACGTACTGCTCGCACGCCTCCCGGTGAGCATGCGCAGCGTACTGGTCACACGCCTCCCGGTGAGCCTGCGTGGCGGAGGACTGGTCGCACGCCTCCCGGTCAGCCTACGCAGCGCAGGACTAGTCGCATGCCTCCCGGTCAGCCTGCGCCACGGACTTCGCTCGCACGCCTCCCGTCTACTCAAACAGCTGCCCGCACGGCACTCCTTGCCAATAAAAAAGTGGGACGCGTGGTGGCACGTAAATGGTCAGTAGAACACCCATGATTTAAATAATACTGTACAACCGTTTGTGATGATAACGTGACAGCTATTTGTTCCAAAATGGCTATGTTGGCCATGGCTGTTAGTGTGTGCGCCCTCTTTCATATTGGACAATTTCTTTACCATAGCATGTTGGTGCCATTTCATGACACCATGACAAGTCTCATGAATTTCAGACGACTTTTGGATTTACAAGAATTTAAAAACCAAGTTTCTCAATGTTTGCGGCCGAGCCACGAAGCCTGGGTGTTTGAAATTCGTTCCCATTTCTTGCATGGGACCTAAACATGCACCCAAGGACACATATATGATTTTTCAATCCATTTTGGTGCACCGGAGCATGTGCATGTAGTTCAAATTTGAATTATGCACATAAAATGCCCATAAAACTTAGTTAATGTATAAAATGTCCAAACGAACCACGAATAATTCCAAAAATTTACACGACACTCCAATTGGTCTATGTTGCCTCTACAAAAAAAAATCAAGGCAAGAGGAGGCAACGAATGCCGCTTCGTCCACAAAGGCAACACGTTCCCTACCGGAACCACGAGGCTTCTTGTGAGAAGCTCTGGTTTGTGAGAAGCTTATACCAAAACCTACCCCAAATGGGAATTTTTTTTACCACGGCATGTTTGTGGCACTTCATGATAGCATGCCAAGTTTCATGAATTTCAGACGAGTTTTGGATTTACTAGAATTTCAAAACCAAGTATCTCAACGTTTGCGGTGGAGCCACGATGCCGAGGTGTTTGAAATTCATTCCCATTTCTTGCATGGGACCTAAGCATGCACCCAAGGACAGACATATGATTTTTCAACCCATTTTGGTGCACCGGAGCATGTGCCTGTAGTTCAAATTTGAATTATGCATATAAAATGCCTAGAAAACTCAGTTTATATATAAAAAAGTCCAAACGAACCCTGAATAATTCCAAATTTTAACACGAGACTCCTATTGGTTGATGTTGCATCTAGAAAAAAATCCAGGCGGGAAGAGGCAACGATTGTCGTTTCGTCCACATAGGTGACACACGTTCCGTACCAGAACCATGAGGATTCTTGTGAGAAGCTATGGTTTGTGAGAAGCTTATACCAAAACCTACCCCAAATGGGAAAAAAAATTACCACACCATCTTGGTGCCATTCCATGATAGCATGCCAAGTTTCATGAATTTCAGACGAGTTTTGGATTTACTAGAATTTCAAAACCAAGTATCTCAACGTTTGCGGTGGAGCCACGATGCCGAGGTGTTTGAAATTCATTCCCATTTCTTGCATGGGACCTAAGCATGCACCCAAGGACACACATTTGATTTTTTCAACCCATTTTGGTGCACTGGAGCATGTGCATGTAGTTCAATTTTGAATTATGCACATATAATGCCTAGAAAATTCAGTTAATGTATAAAAATGTCCGAACGAACCCCGAATAATTCCAAATTTTAACACGACACTCCTATTGGTCTATGTTGCCTCTATAAAAAAAATTAAGGCAAGAAGAGGCAACAAATGTCGTTTTGTCCACAAAGGTGACATGTTCCCTACCGGAACCATGAGGCTTCTTGTGGGAAGCTCTGGTTTGTGAGAAGCTTATACCAAAACCTGCCCCAAATGGGACAATTTTTTTACCACAGCATGTTGGTGCCATTCCATGATAGCATGCCAAGTTTCATGAATTTCAGACGAGTTTTAGATTTACTAGAATTTCAAAACCAAGTATCTCAACGTTTGCGGTGGAGCCACGATACCAAGGTGTTTGAAATTCATTCCCATTTCTTGCATGGGACCTAAGTATGCACCCAAGGACACATATATGATTTTCAACCCATTTTGGTGCACCGGAGCATGTGCGTGTAGTTCAAATTTGAATTATGCACATAAAATGCCTAGAAAACTCAGTTAATGTATAAAAATGTCCAAACGAACCCCGAATAATTCCAAATTTTAACACGTCACTCGTATAGTTTTATGTTCACTGCAGACAAATGTTCTAGTAATTCAAACACCGTCCTTTGCTGCTGTGACCCTATTCCGTATTTCAAATCAAGACGAAAAATCAAGTACATCACACACAGTTTATTATCACCAACCGTGTGAGATGCAGTACAAAATATCTTGGTGCACCATCATATATGGCTTACGCGAGAAGGTTCGTCGGCTACAGTCCACAGCCGGCGCGTCAAGCAAACTAGCTCCCCAGATATCATTTCACTGTTCAATCGTCGCCGGCCAAAGATGGGGACGTGGACCCGCGTCGTGAGGGCAACTTCGGCGGCCCAATCCAGCGAGAGCGCGGCCGCAGCCTCCATGAGCTTGCTCACAACCTGCATGAGCACGGCCGCAATCTGTGATCGGGTAGCTGTGGTAGCCGAAACGGCCGCTATTGCAGCTCAGATGGCGGCAGCAACATCTGCGACAGGGATAGCAAATGGCGAGAGCGGGACATCAGCTGTCCGTTCCACGGCGGTCGCCTTAGCCCTGATGGAGGCCGCCCGCGCCCATGTTGAGGCCGCCCACGCCCAGCTCCTGGCGGTCACGGCACAAATCACATGAAGCTTCTCTGACAACGGTCGGCAACCCATGGCCGAAGAGTTGGCAATCACCAAGAGCGTTCGTTCGCGGCATACCTTGCCGCGATGGAGCCCGTCCAAGCCCAGACCACGACCGCCCACGCCCAGCTCATGGCGGCCTTTTCCAAAGAGATGGCAGACACAGATGGCGAGATGCTTACCGAGTATGGTGCGATGGATGCCATGGAGCCCCTTCCCCAGGAGATCGTCGGGCTCTAGCTGGACATGGAGGAGGCGGCGGAGATCGACGAGCGCCAGGCGAGGTAGTAGTCTTTGTTTAGAGCGCCGGTCTTTTGTTAGAGTAATGTTTAGGTCAGCTAGCTCTGTTTAATTGCTGAACCTGCTCGATTAAGAAGTGTGGGTGTGCTATAGGCTCTTTTGTGTACCCAAATTATGCAATGACGTGGATGACCACTGTAACCAGGGAAATTCGAACCAAAATTTGCACGTTCAAACTCATCACACATGGCGTAAGCCATATGAATCGTTTGTGATGTTCAGATATCGTACACAGTGCTGAATAAGGGACCGTGTCTGATGACACTTCGCGCGCCAGTTTTTCCCTGCATGGAGCGAAAATTTTCGGCATCCGCGGAAATATCTACCTCCCATGCCCCCCCTCCTCCTTACCAAAAGCTACATTTCCCCTGTTTCCGCCTTCCATTCCAAGTTCAAACCTTCACTGCTTGCTTGCAGCGCCGCCGCCTCACCGGCGACGCTCCTTCCTGCTGCTCGGCCTCGTCGATCTAGTCAGGTAATCCACACCCGACCCCCATCCTCCACCTCCTTCTACATCCCACATGCCCCGACCGCCGGCGCGACACCTTCCACCCAAATCACTGACCCATCCTCCAAATAAGCGCCGCCCTAAGCCATGGTGCACGCAGTATAGCCAGGAGCTCAAGGAGCATTTGGCAGCGGAGAAGCAAATCATGGCCGCACAAGCGGATGAGGTAGCGATGGCTACCATGCGTGCTGACCCCCAGATCTTGGAGGAGCACCTCGCCGTCGAGGCCACCGTCGATGCCTCGCGCGTGGATGCTTCCACGTGGTTGGCTACTTTAAACGACAGTTTGTGGCGTTTTCTGAGGCCACCGTCGGTGCCTTCGACGAAGACTACGAGGTGTTTTCTCAGCGTGCCCGTGCTGACCTCAACTGCAGAGCCAGCAGGTTGGTGCCCGGAGTGGCTCAAGCGACTCACCTCTACGAGGAGGGCACCCACGATGTGGAGACCTCGCCCTCTTCAAGTCTAAGGAGCCCATCGTCATCGATATCTCCGACGATGAGGAGTAGCTTGTCTTTCTAGCTCACTACAAGGACCTATGTTCAGCTAGCTAGCTATGCCGGTTAAGCATGTTCAGTTTACCAGTTGCATGTGCTGCTCCTACCTTTCCTTTACAAATTCTAGTGAATTGTCCTATGTACTGTTACTATGCAATCTGATCCTCTAGTATATATGTTCTATATATTGTACAATGTGGTGCTGAGTTAACTGTTTGGTTATTTTTTTGTCATGTTTAGATAACTATTTAGTTCAATTCTGCAATGTGATGCTCAATTCTTGTGGGTGCAATTTTGTATTCTCTTGCATGTGAGAAATAATCGAATTTGGCTGTTCAAAATACATGAGATATAAATGCAATTGCTATATTTCCAAGTTGTTAAGCATACTAGGTTTGGTTAACTGTCTGATCTTGTAGTATGTTCTCTTGTGCAATGTGGTGCTCAGTTAACTGTTTGGTTCATTTGTTGTGGTGCTTAGTTAACTGCTTGGTTCAATTCTGCAATGCGATGTTCAATTATCGTAGGTACAATTTTGTATTGTTATGCATGTGAGAAATAAATCGAATTTGGCTGTACTAAATACATGAGAAACATATACAATTGCTATATTTCCTACTTCTTAAGCATGCTTGGTTTGGATAAATGGCTTTTCCATGTGGCTCGAATTAATCTGTTGAATCTGCAATGTGTTTATTTTTCATCAACATATTTTACTGATAGTATGCCAACCCTCACTTAACCCGATCAATAACTACCTTATATGTGTTGCAGAGAAACAATGGGATGCACTGAGGTTTACCATCGAGGTTCGCACATGCATGGTCCTTTATTTAATAGCACATTATTGTGCAATTGCAGGAACCATTCTACTCCCTCTGTCCCATAATATAAGAGCATTTTTGACACTACACTAGTGTCAAAAACGCTCTTATATTATGGGATGGAGGGAGTAGTATTTAGGTTTCTAACAATTTGGTCTTGCACATGTAGGTCCTGCTGTCAGAGGTTTTGACCCACTGTTCAACCCATTTTCCATATGGGGAAATGAGATGTCCATGAATATCAATCAAGTCAAGAAACTCAGAAAGATTGTTAGGATAAAGAAACTAGCGACGAAAAACAAAAAGATCTTTGTCTGCATAGTGAAGAAGACATTAGTGAACTACAGGATGGTACTAACTCTTATACTCCCTCCGGTCCTTTTTAGTCTGCATATAAGGTTTGTCCGAAGTCAAAGTATCTCTACTTTGACCAAAGTTATAGAAAAAAGTATCAACATTCAAACTGCAAAATCATTATTTTTAGTTGCATTATGAAATACAATTTTATAGTATACATATTTGGTATAGTGGATGTTGATATTTTTTAAAATAAATTTGGTGAAACTTTACAAAGTTTGACTTGGTACAGATCTAATGCACGGAGTAAAAAGGACCAGAGGGAGTACCTTGTTTTCTTATTCCTTTGCGCCATTTCAAAATTCAGAGAAGATATTTATGTATATCTTTGTTTTCAGGCCTTTCCAAAGCAGTTCACAGATGATTACCTCTCAAACCACCTATATGGTCAAGAGGCGAGGAAGGTGTTCATACAACACCCACGGTACAATATTGAAGTCTTCCTCAAGAGGACGAAGGATGGGCGGTCAATCATGTAACACCCTGGTTTTCGCTCCTTGTTTTTTTTTCCTTCGCGGGATTTGACTCCCGTCTTTTTTTCGGTGTTATCGGATTTTCTCTCACTCTTGGGTATATGAAGATGGTCATTTAGCCTTGCCTTTCCTATCCAACCAGAGATTCCCTCCAGTCCAACCTGGCCACCCAAGATATTCTCTCAGGATTTTGCCACCGAAACCCTACTCTCCGATCTACCGGAAGGGAAACCCTAAATCCTTCTGTTACAAAGGAACCCCAACTTCCTTTGATCTATTGCCTCCCAAACTTTTCCCAGAGACTCTCCCATATCTATAAACCCTGGATATGTAAAAATATTTCTAAGTCATTTGCAATATTTTTCATTTAAAATTAATTCCTTTTTCTGCTGTTTAAAGGAATTAAATCCAGGAAAATATCTATCCATCTCCAAAGTTCATGAAAACTTGTGGAGATGTTATTTGTGATCATATTGAGCTCCCATAAAAATATTGGCCATAATTAAATAAGGGAAATTGCCTTTTCCTATTTAAAGCCAATATTGCAATTTGGGCACTTTCCAAAGGAACTACCATTTTGGTAGCCAGGAAAAATACCAAATAATTTTTGGAGCTTCTCCTATCCATATCTTCACCATTTCCATCAGTAACCCAAGTTCCATAGTTCAACTTTTGAGCACATCATCCAATTCTTGTTTCTGGATTTATTTTGAGGTTGTGAAGAAATTATATTTTATATTGCTTCAAAAATTCTCAAATTAATCCAGGACCTCACATTCCCTATATGATGTGACTATGCAAAAATTCACATCATTTTATTTAGCCAATTTCTCCCAAAAATTCAATCTAGTTTCTGTCCAGATTCTAGCTCTGTGAAGGAAGTACCATTTTGGTATATCCAAATGAGCTGAAATTTTTCCAGTACCTTCATATCTCCAATTCATCACCCTACACCAAAATTCAGTTCATTTCATCAAGCCAGATGAGTGCAGCTTCAAAGTCAAGTTTCTAGACCAAATTTGGCATTGTAAAGGAAGTGCACTCAAATTTGGTCCAATTTGCTTCAAATTTCTCCAGCAGGTGCTCCTTCTTATCTCTTTCCCCTGTGACAACCTGGCCAGCTCATTCGCACATCTATCTGACCACAACTTCCTCCCCAAGTTTCTGTCTAGAAACTTTTCTGGATCCCCTCGACCCACCTAGACCTTTCCTGGCTTCTCCAATGACCCATTTTGTCTATTTGAGCAGTGGTGCACCTGTTTGACAAGGTTGGACAGGCAGGAAAGTGCCAGATCTGGTAGTGCGCGTGGTGACCACGCAGCCACCGTGCAGAAACGGTGCTCTGCACTTTGTTAGCTCCGTCTGGTCGTCTCCGGCCAGTCCCCGCTTGTCCAAACATGTCCGGTGACTCTGCACCACCCACTTACCCATCTCCTGCACCTTATCCTCTCCAATTTCTTTCTCCCCACGCCACGGCGAGCGCCGCCGAGACACTATTCCGCCCGTGACACCGTCGTCTTCTTCTCTCCGTTGGCCTCTTCCCTCCTGAGCCATCCCTTCCCCCTGGAGCTCATCAGGTCGGCACCTCTCCTCGTCTGCCAGCTCGCCGCGAGCACCAGTATGTGGCTAAGGATGCCACGGCGGCCGCCCTTATCACCTCACCTCGGCCGGCTATAAAAGCCGCGGCCCGAGCTCTCTCCCGAGCACCATCCGCGCCCGCAGTCCCCTCCTCTCCCTCCTAGCTCCTCTCAACCTCTCACCCGAGCTCCCAGAGCTCTCCTACCCCTCCAATGGCAGAAGCTCTGTCGCCGGCCCTCTGCTCAAATTCGAGCTCTGCAACCACCCTCTTCTCCATCTAACCCCCGTAGCTGACCACCACAACCACCACGACTCGTTCCCCCATCTCCATTTTGCTCCGGAGATGCCCGTGGCCTCCGGCCCGATCTGGCCAGCCCCGCCGTCCGCCGCGGCCAACGCCCTGCCTGCCCCAGTGCTTCCCGGCGGCGGTGCCGCCTAGGGATGGGTGCGGCCTGATGTGTTGAGCACGCCGGTAGGCCGACCGGCGAGATTGGTGGCCGGAGTCGCCAGGGATCGCCATCGACCTCCCCTCCCTCTTCGGCCAGACGCGCGAGTGGGAGGAGGACGAAGGCCCTGCCAGTTGGGACCCACATGGCGGCCTCACGCGTTGACCGAGCTCACCGGTGACGTGGATAAGTGAAAGCGCACTCCGCGGTTTACGTTTTCTGTAGTTGAAAACGTATTTCTCCTGCGCCTTAGAGAAGAAATACGTTTTCTGTGCAGAGAAGCGTATTCTCAGAAGTACGTTTTCTTTATTCAGCCGCCGGCCAAAACCCTTAGTTTGCGGCCGTTCGTCAGTTAAGGGCAGAGATGAATACAGTTTTATTTGTTTTATGCTTAAACAACGAACGGCCACAACTTTTCGCTCATAACTCCGATTCAGATGATTCCAAAGCCCACTTCTTCAGTTCGTCGAGCCCGTTCCGATGGTACCACTTTCACCATGTTTACACTTTCTGAAAATACCCATTTTGCCCCTGCCCTATATTCAGCCCCTCCGAGAGGGAATCCTTTCCGGCGAATTCTTCCGCGAGGTGATCGCACTTCTCCCGGAGTATTCCTTCACCCCCCCCCAGGCAAGCCGACCATCTGATATGTGCCCTAAAGCATTGCTCTGTGTTATTCTTGTGTGTTTAAATTAATCTTCTTATGCTCGTATACGTAGTGGTCAGCTGCATGTGACGCGAATGAACCCTTGCTCGCCTTTCTTTGATGACGGCACCACGCCTGTGTTCTGAGCTGCTTTCGGCCGTCCGTGGTGGATGCCGACTTTATGTTTCTCTTTTCAATAACTGGCCCGTGTTCTGAGCTGCTTTTCGGCCGTCTCGGACAGCTGTTGAATTTCTTTCTGTAACGGTGACCCTATGCTCTGAGCTGTTCTTCGGCCGTCTAAGGGAACCGCTACACTCTTTTTATCAACACCGTCTCATGCTCTGAGCTGCTTTTCAGCCGTCTTGAGCCGGGGTTGAGTTATTCCGATAACGTCCCAGATCTGAGTTGTAAAGACCGTTCTGGTGGCTACTAGTTTATTTGCCGGTTTCATGCAAGGGTTCAGATGGTTGTCACTTACAGCTAAGACCTGTAAAACTCCTGCTAGGTTGAACTCGCTATTTACATTACTCGTTAATGCTCGTCATGTTATTGCTCTAGTGACTCGTTGTAATGCATGTGGAGATAGGTTGTTATGTTTTCATAGTAGTTACAGTATGCATTACTACTGTTATTGCAATGATAAAGAAATGTGACTTAATAATGACAACCTCCTCCGTCGTCGATGGGATCGAGTCATAGTGCCACCTATCCGGACTTATCCGTGCAGCCACATTTGCCGGTATGGGACGGCCTTGACTTGGTCTAACCTCGTGCTCTTTTATCGGTACCACCAAAGAGGGAAGGTTAGACGTGCGTGCTACCCTGGCCCGGTAGGTGACGATAACCTTGTGAACCCAGTTGAGTTATTTGTCGGCGTCCCCGTTTGGGACAGTTTAGTTGGCCACGACGGTGGCAGGTGTCACGGGGTGACACAGGGACCACCCAGGACATGACCCTGGGAGGGTATGATTGTCGGTGGTACGATGGAAGAGTCACGGGTTAGGCAAGTTTCAATGGAGCAGCCCCGATCCACCCGAATGGGAACATGTACTAAAGTACGAGGCCAGGAGCTCCATGGTGTGGGTAAAGTGCACAACCTCTGCAGAGTGTAAATCTATTCGAATAGCCGCGTCCTCGGTCATGGACAGTTCGTACTAGGCCACTATTTGGTCCGTGTCGAGTCTGGAGGAACAAACTATATAACGTATTGTTAAGACTGAACCAGAGAATGGTAAGGTGTATCAGACTTGCATTGCGGATGCATGGACATCGGATGATATCAGAGGTCTGAATGTTAGCCATGCGATGGCTATGAGATGAGCGGTCGAGTGACCGCAAAGTTTGGATCGGATTGGGATCGTGAGAATACTCGGAGTATGAATTATTTACTTGATATGCTTTACCTTACTGTATTTACTCCAATAGTTATTATGATAGACAATCCTGCTATGACATGATGATTAATGCTGCTAGATGATTAACCTTGCTAGATAATCCTATCATAACATAATAGTTAATACTGTTAAGATAATAAGTACATGCTTGAATGCCATGGATTGCTTTGCTTGTTGTATATGTTAGTTTGGTTTGCTTGCGAGTACATTCAAAAGTACTCAGCGGCCTTCAATGTGGCCAGGTTCACCTAAGGATCCGATGTCCGCTAGCGAGGAGCCGGAGCGTTCGCGAGCTAGAAGAGTAACCCAATCAGATCCCTGTGGATTGGAGCCGCACCAGGACCATGCTGCCTTAGATAGAACTTTCCCGCTGCCATTCCCCTTGTAATATATCATGTAAGACTGATATATCCATTAATAGAAATGCCTGTGTTCATGATACTTGTTGTCAAAGCGCATGCCAGAGTGATTTTCCTGGGCTGGTGTGTGCGGCGACCGTCTGGCTACAGTGGTTTTCAGGCGGGGCGCCACAACGGATGGTATCAGAGCCAGGCTGACAGTAGGTTACCCTAGCCAGATTTCATTGTCTCTTGATCAGTAGAAAGCCCAGATGGATTGCAACCATCTTTGCCAAGTAGGCACGGCTACTATTGATCATAAGGCAACCCCATAGGTTTTTGGCTCCATCAGACCCCAATTCTCATGGCCTTTGCCTCCGGTGTGAAATGTCCGCACCAGTCAACGACCCGTGAGCCCTGAACCCCTAGGTAAACCAGATATACCCACCTTGCTTGCTAACCATGGCCTTTCTCTCCTTAAATCCAGTTTCCTTTGGGAAACGCTTATAAATTCCATCTCTCCCCGACAAACCTAGGATCGTTGACTAAGCCACTTTGGCTATGGTCGTGCGTTGAGTTTGATGTTCCCTAAGGAAGTAGTAGGAGCTTGACCCCAATTGCTACCAGGGGCATTGTGTGGTTTTGCTTCTAAGTCCTTAGAGGTACATCGAGTGCGCTATATTAGTTATACTAGTGAATCTTCGGCCACATGTGCAAGGTCCGCAAAATTTGAGCTTTATTTGCCTTTTGGTTTTTCGCGGTTCTTGCTTCTTGTTTCAATCCCGTTCTGCCGCTTCGACTGGATCCATCTGCAAGAGCTGTCAGGAAGACCAGCACACAACTTGGATAATGCCCAATAATCCAAATTCAGTAAGAGTCAAGTCAAGCCAACTACCCGATATTCGAAGCATTATCACCGGATCTGTCAAGAATAAAGAATGGGTCAGAAGCATACTCTACGTTCTACAGACAAGGTCAGAATATGCCTGAGAGAGTCTGTCTCAGAATTGATCACAAAAGAATAGCCAGATGAGCTATATGGACACCAACAGGGACAAATTATTCCGTCCTCGGCACAAGGAATTATTTTAGCCAGTGGGGTGAACCTTGAGTCTTTTCTCAATGGAATCAAGAATCATTTACTACCCCCGGAAGCCATATTTCAAGAATGTGAATGTGCCGAGAGAAACAACAGAACTCTGGTATGTTGATACAAATTTCAAAGCATATTCTGGGAATTTACCGGTGCATATACAAAATTTTCCGGGCACTGTGAACAAGGTTTGGGAAACATATGGATAAGTCCACGGCCATCCGGAATCAATGAGAATTCCAAACACCTGGAGGCTCAGTCAAATCGAATGGAATTATCTGCCCACTGTTTACTCCTGGCAACACTTGGTTTGATTGCAAAGGGTATTCCGAATTAATGGTCAACATAAAGTCTGCATCAGTTATGCAACCTTTATAGCCACAATGAGCAGACCAGCAAAAGAACTAGCGGTGTGCACGACCAACAGGATATTTTCAGACAAGGTATGGCCTACACCAAGGTTTGGCTCCGCTATGGATAAATTCCAGATACTCTGGAAGGAAGCCAGAACCGACCACAGGACCAACTGTATATCACAGTGCAAGGCTTTTGGTACAAGGAACCCAGCCTTCCTCTGCAAGCTATCAGGAAAAGCTTACAACACAAGACTCTCAATCTTCCTCGCTACGACACTAGGGGGAAAATCTTCTGGGATACGGTACTCCAGTCTTCCTCAGCACGCTACCGCGGAAAGCTTCCGGCATAAGGTACTCGACCTTCCTCAGTAAGCCACATGAGGGAAAGCTTCCGAGGTACGATACCCAACCTTCTTTATGTCGGGGACGGATTTCCGGGACATGATATCCCAGAAATTAACCCCTCGTGTCGTCACCAGCCCAGGATTACTGTTACTGGTGGACACGTCCTTGTTATAGATTACCAAGCAATTACAAGAATTGGATACAAGACCATAATGGTCTAATGATACAACAATGATGTCTAGTGAGGATGACGGAAGCGGCTCATGGTTCTCCGATGTCGATGGGGCTCCTTTCCCACAGGAACAGCTGACCCGGATAATTCCTATCCCGCGTGGCTGCTATCCTAGGCTCCGCATGGACACCGTTGTACTACTTCTCGTGAAATCCTGACCTGGCCAATTAAATAGCCAGGGACAAGCCTGTGAGTACGTTTGAATGTACTCGCAAACATAATGAACAAAAGATATACCGAATGCATATGTTCATGATGGGTTAAATTATATGCATATGCCGAATAAAGTTTAAAGCATAGCATGATGAATATTAATACGGTGCTGAATGCATATGCCCCTAATGGATTAAATGATATGCTCATGTTGACTGATATTTTAAACATGGCATGATAAATATTAGCATGTGCAGAAAAATTTAAATTGTTAGTGACAAACCAAGAAAGTTAAAAGTGGACAATCGGGCGAGACTGAACCGCCCGAGAAGCCAAAAGAAATGCCAAACGGGTGTCTAAAAGAGAAGGGCGAGACAGACCGCCCGAAACTCAAGAGACGCCACGAGAGGTCTTGGAAAGAAATGCCAGTCGGATGTCTAAAAATGGCACCACGGTCGGTCTTGAAAAGAAATGCCAAACGGGTGTCTAAAAGAGAAGGGCGAGACAGACCGCCCAAAACTCAAGCGACGCCATGAGAGGTCTTGAAAAGAAATGCCAAACGGGTGTCCACAAGAGAATCGGACGAGACAGGACCATCCGAGAACTCGAGGGACGCCACGGTGGGGTCTTGAAAATAAAACTAGGTGCCCGGGGTAGTCTAGCCAGCCCCTGAGGCACTCAGGAAAATTAAATAAGAGGAACGGGTTAGTCCACAATAATATGCATAGTAACAATAATATTCACCACCATAATATTCATGATAACAAAAAATATCCATGACAGCGTTAGCGATGACAATAACAATCCTGCAAAATAATTTATGCTCAATTTAATTATTTTTCCTCCAGAGACCGACACTAAGACCGACACTTGACCAACCCAGACTGTAGTCCTTAACCGCGGACACGGTTATTCGAATAGGTTTTAAAACTCTGCAGAGGGTGTACTCTTTACCCACAAGTAAAGGATTTCTTTAGCCAGCACCGAGACACTGACTAATTCCCATTACGGTCTTTGGGTTGAAAACACACCTGACCAGCACACACCAGATTAACTTTCCGGATGCCAGGAATCACCCAAAGCACCGTTCAAGAAAAACTCTAAGTCGGGGAGACTACAATCTCGATTAGCATGGGATCACTATTCATACGCGCGGATTACAAGGGGTGCCCCCCTCTCGGTCCCAGACCGGATACACCCATGCCCCCTGACCTGATGACGGGATTTAGTCCACGGCCGTGGGAAACCCTCATCATGGCCCTCTATGTGGTGTGTACACAGAAAGTGGTTATCAACTTACTGAACCATACCCTACCTACGGCAGGGACATGTGGTAGCACTGATCAAGTTTGGGGGTTACCGGAACAAGACTCGATCTACGGTCGACTCAGGAGCCTTATGTATTCCCTGCAGTGGTTAGCACAATGAAGTGTTCTTTCAACAGTAATACCGAAACAGGGCCACAACCCTTGCATGTCCCAACATGCATAACCAACAAGGCATGATCACGCTCCGACATGATCATCCTTCTGTCGGTAATGGTATTACTCTTATACATGCTCCTGCAAGTTAGTCATGACAAGCATACGTTGCACGGTACGAGGAAACATGCCAATACTACATGCATGCAAATTTTATCTGACTTCAACATATGCACGATTCATTTATTCTTGCAATTATCTAATCATGCAATCACCATATCAAGTGTTCAAGATGCTTGCCTTAATCATGCAGAAATATTGGGTGCACTCCAAAAGTTTTGAAAATTTTATCTTCCCTCCATTTCCTATTTTCAAAAATATTGCAATTACCACATAAAGCAAGGACAGTACTAAAAATTTATCTGGAAAATTTTACAAAAAAAATCCTAAAATAAATTAGATGAAAAATGATGAATTACAGAAAAAGAATCAAATTATTTGGAGTTCATATGATTATCCTAGGAATTTTCTAAGTTGAGAAAATACAGAATTGGACTTATTTAATAAATCCAGCAGGGTTAAACTTATCAAAAATGTTCACCCGAGCTAGTTTAATAGAGATTGATTTTATGAGCATGTAGAAATTTGAATCATTATATTTGGATTTGAAATGGACCCTGTGGAAATAGTTGGAAATTACTCAAAAAGAAAAAGAGAAAGACAGAGGTGCGCCCTGAGCGCGATTTAGTAGGACTGCGCCACTGGGCCGAGCCCAGTCGCTCGGCTGCGCGGGGAAGCTGATGTCGTGGAAGGCGTCTTTGGGAATTACGCTTTCCGGACACGAAGACGTATTAACGGAAATACGCCTCCACTTGACCGGGCGCGCGTGACCCCCAGCCGCTAACGGTGGGTCCTGCGGGCCCACCAGTCAGGTTTGACTGGTCCGCGCGGGCGCCCTCTCCCTCCTCTTCCCTGGCCGAACAGAGGAGGTATGCCTGCGACGATTGCCGGAGACAGGCGACACTTCACGGGAGGCCGAGCACATGGGCGTGCTCAGTAGGGCCAGGCGGTCATCCTGAGGTACGTACCCCAGGGTCCACCTAGTCGGCGGCGGCGAGCTCTCCCGCGGAACTCCGGCGACGGCGAATCGGGGTCTTCGCCCACGATGGCTCTCGAGCAAAATTGGGAGGGGGAAAGGGTTCGTGGGATCAAGGGGAGCCTGTTGGTGAAGAGAGTGGAGAGGGGGAGGCCGTGGCTGGCTCGGAATCTCCCGAGAGGTGGCGGCGGCAGAAGCTGCCGGATTTGAAGATGACGACTACTCCCGGTCCATTGGCTGCACTATAGGGCTCGTGGAGGGGGAAGGAGGGGTTGTGGTGGCGAGGGGGTGCTCTGGTTGGCCTTTTTATAGCTGAGAAGGTCGGTTTCGTGGCTTCCGTGGAAGGCACGACGGCGGCGGTTATTACTGCACCGGAAATGCAGGTGTGGCCGGTGGCCGTGGTCGGTGGGACTGTTGGGGAGGTCAGCACGGTCGGTGGAGGGTGGGTGAGCTTCGGATGAGCTTGGCCGCTGGCAATTAAGAGGGCAGGGACGTGGCAGAGACGCACTCGACGGGCGGCGATGAGTGGCGGCGGTGGACGGTGCTGGACGGCGGAGAGCGGCGCCAGGGGGAGTGCTCCGGTGCGGGGGAGGCTGCGGCCGGTGCAGGCGGCCAGCAGAGCGTGCGGGACAAGCCAGATGAGAGCAGCAGCGGGGTGGCAGGGCTCGCGGCGCTCGCGGCGCTCGCGCATTCTGGCATGCACGTCAAGTGCTCGACGAAATGCCACTGTGGCCAAATGAATTTATTTGAATTTGGAATTTGGCATGATGGTGTCTCATTGGATGATAGAGATTGTGGTGGGGTTAGTCTGGCAAAAAGAAAAACTTGCTAATGGGGGTTTGGACGAATTTCAGTTCTGGACCAGATTTTGAGGGGTTTATTTGGAGGTCTTCCAAGATGCCAATGGAGTTGATTTCCTGGAATTAAGGGTTTCTTAGGAAGGACTAGAGGTGGGAAAAATTTCAGAATTTTTGGAGCAATTAAGATTGAGGTTGTAGTTCAAAGCTGAATCTGGACCAGAAAAGAAAAGAGGATGCTTCACTCAAAATTTTCAAAAGGCCAAGTTGGGTTTTTTCATAAAAGTGATCTCTAGGCATCACATGACCCCTCATAATTTTTGTGAAATTTATAAAGAATTATTTAAAATAGTGGCAGTGCAACAGAAGCATTTAAAAATATGAAAATGCTATAAAAATGATTATCTTGGGCAAAATTTTATTATGCAAATAATTCCTACTGTTATTAAATTATAAAAGAAATGTTTTAAGAGAGCTACTAAATCCCACAATATTATTTCCAAAATTTTCTATATGGAGGGAGGGATTTTGGAAAACAGAAACAGAAAATACTCTGAAATAATAAAAGACATAATAAAATTCAAAAAATTTATTTCTGGCCAAATTTTACTTAATAAAAATATGGTTAAATTTTTGGGGTGTTACACTTTAGCACACTACCCTGGCAGTAGTTTCGGGCGTAAGGAATTCAACCTTCTTCAACACGCCATCAACAATCTTGTCAGAAGCACGAACTAGTCTGGACACACATTCGCCTCAGAACTCAGTGATTATGAAAGGATGTATCCTACCCCTGCATATATTGTGAGCATGCAGTCCAGTGGATCAGTTCATGCGAGCCACTCGTACCCGGGAATGACTGTGTTCAGAGAAACATCGGCCCAAATACCAAAGAAGGATATGAACACAGCAACCCCTACGAGATATGCAAGAGTAGGTTGTGTGTACAAGTCCAGCAAGCTAGAATACGACCAAGGAGCCGTGTTGGCCAGTCATGACAGCTCCACAACTAGGAACCCTCAGGAATAAGGAAGTCTTGAATAAACAATCTCCGCGACGGTCAATGAAGTAAAGCTCCACAGACAAGATGATATTGCCAATCCTTGTCAGACTCTTGCATATACGGCCACAACAATGCAGCCAGCATGCCATCGTGAATACGGGCCATCAACCAGGATAAGAAGCTATGCTCCGAAAGATACACTAGATGATAGCCATACTATGTCAGCTCAGTGGTCATAGCAAGGACCACAGAGGCTATATATGGCAGAGCCACCTCAGAGATTACCGTCTATGATTACTTTGTGATCATGCCCGACATTTCAGTTGGGAATCAACTGAGGACGAAGTCAGAATGCAAGAGACAGGAGGAAACACCTCGTACGGAACCCAGAGCCAGACTGAGTATTCTAACAAGGCAGAAAGAAAGCCGCCCCTAGTCACTCGAGGCCATACGAGCAAGTGAGCTCGGTACTCAGAAAGGATGTTTCGCCCTTGGCAGTCAGGGTACGAAGTATCGCAATGAAACCCGAAGCAGCTAGTCCCAGTCCATAGAAACCAGACCATTTGTCGATACTCAGAGCTACCCACCAACCCCAGCCAACACACTACCAGCACAAAGGGTTTGCCTGACAGGAAAGAGAAGGATTCAATACAGCCGTTTGAGAAGACAGCACCCGAGCCATCAAAAGAAGCAGTTAAAAGGTTAGCAAACAAATGAAGACAAGATGGATCCAAGTCGCACACAGGTAAGTCCCCCTTAGTCGGGAGGTAAGCTCGGAAATTTCGAGGACGAGATTTTCTTAAGGGGGGGTAGGTTTGTAACACCCTGGTTTTCGCTCCTTGTTTTTTTTCCTTCGCGGGATTTGACTCCCGTCTTTTTTTCAGTGTTATCAGATTTTCTCTCGCTCTTGGGTATATGAAGATGGTCATTTAGCCTTGCCTTTCCTATCCAACCAGAGATTCCCTCCAGTCCAACCTGGCCACCCAAGATATTCTCTCAGGATTTTGCCACCGAAACCCTACTCTCCGATCTACCGGAAGGGAAACCCTAAATCCTTCCGTTACAAAGGAACCCCAACTTCCTTTGATCTATTGCCTCCCAAACTTTTACCAGAGACTCTCCCATATCTATAAACCCTGGATATGTAAAAATATTGCTAAGTCATTTGCAATATTTTTCATTTAAAATTAATTCCTTTTTCTGCTGTTTAAAGGAATTAAATCCAGGAAAATATCTATCCATCTCCAAAGTTCATGAAAACTTGTGGAGATGTTATTTGTGATCATATTGAGCTCCCATAAAAATATTGGCCATAATTAAATAAGGTAAATTGCCTTTTCCTATTTAAAGCCAATATTGCAATTTGGGCACTTTCCAAAAGAACTACCATTTTGGTAGTCAGGAAAAATACCAAATAACTTTTGGAGCTTCTCCTATCCATATATTCACCATTTCCATCAATAACACAAGTTCCATAGTTCAACTTTTGAGAACATCATCCAATTCTTGTTTCTGGATTTATTTTGAGGTTGTGAAGCAACTATATTTTATATTGCTTCAAAAATTCTCAAATTAATCCAGGACATCACATTCCCTATATTATGTGACTATGCAAAAATAAACATCATTTTATCTAGCTAATTTCTCCCAAAAATTCCATCTAGTTTCTGTCCAGATTCTAGCTCTGTGAAGGAAGTACCATTTTGGTATATCCAAATGAGCTGAAATTTTTCCAGTACCTTCATATCTCCAATTCATCACCCTACACCAAAATTCAGTTCATTTCATCAAGCCATATGAGTGCAGCTTCAATGTCAAGTTTCTGGACCAAATTTGGCATTGTAAAGGAAGTGCACTCAAATTTGGTCCAATTTGCTTCAAATTTCTCCAGAAGGTTCTCCTTCTTATCTCTTTCCCCTGTGATAACCTGGCCAGCTCATTGGCACATCTATCTGACCACAACTTCCTCCCCAAGTTTCTGTCCAGAAACGTTTCTGGATCCCCTCGACCCACCTAGACCTTTCCTGGCTTCTCCAATGACCCATTTTGTCTATTTGAGCAGTGGCTCACCTATTTGACAAGGTTGGACAGGCAGGAAAGTGCCAGATCTGGTAGTGCGCGTGGTGACCACGCAGCCACCGTGCAGAAACGGTGCTCTGCACTTTGTCAGCTCCGTCCGGTCGTCTCCGGCCAGTCCCCGCTTGTCCAAACATGTCCGGTGACTCCGCACCACCCACGTATCCCTCTCCCGCACCTTCTACTCTCCGATTTCTTTCTCCCCACGCCACGACGAGCGCCACCGAGACACTGTTCCGCCTGTGACGTCGTCGTCTTCTTCTCTCTGTTGGCCTCTTCCCTCCCGAGCCGTCCCTTCCCCCTGGAGCTCATCAGGTCGGCACCTCTCCTCGTCTGCCAGCTCGCCGCGATCACCAGTATGTGGCTAAGGATGCCACGGCGGCCGCCCTTATCACCTCACCTCGGCCGGCTATAAAAGCCGCGGCCCGAGCTCTCTCCCGAGCACCATCCGCGCCCGCAGTCCCCTCCTCTCCCTCCTAGCTCCTCTCAACCTCTCACCCGAGCTCCCAGAGCTCTCCTACCCCTCCAATGGCAGAAGCTTTGTGGCCGGCCCTCTGCTCGAATTCGAGCTCTGCAGCCACCCTCTTCTCCATCTAACCCCCGTAGCTGACCACCACAACCACCACGACTCGTTCCCCCGCCTCCATTTTGCTCCGGAGATGCCCGTGGCCTCGGGCCTGATCTGGCCAGCCCCGCCGTCCGCCGCGGCCAATGCCCTGCCTGCCCCAGTGCTTCCCGGCGGCGGTGCCGCCCAGGGATGGGTGCGGCCTGATGTGCTGAGCATGCCGGTAGGCCGGCCGGCGAGATTGGTGGCCGGAGTCACCAGGGATCGCCGTCGACCTCCCCTCCCTCTTCGGCCAGACGCGCGAGTGGGAGGAGGACGAAGGCCCTGCCAGCGGGACCCACATGGCGGCCTCACGCGTTGACCGAGCTGACCGGTGACGTGGATAACTGAAAGCGCACTCCGTGGTTTACGTTTTCTGTAGTTGAAAACGTATTTCTCCTGCGGCTTAGAGCAGAAATATGATTTCTGTGCAGAGAAGTGTATTCTCGGAAGTACGTTTTCTTTATTCAGCCGCCGGCCGAAACCCTTAGTTTGCGGCCGTTCGTCAGTTAAGGGCAGAGATGAATACAGTTTTATTTGTTTTCTGCTTAAACAACGAACGGCCACAACTTTTCGCTCATAACTCCGATTCAGGTGATTCCAAAGCCCACTTCTTCAGTTCGTCGAGCCCGTTCCGATGGTACCACTTTCACCATGTTTACACTTTCTGAAAATACCCATTTTGCCCCTGCCCTATATTCAGCCCCTCCGAGAGGGAATCCTTTCCGGCGAATTCTTCCGCAAGGTGATCGCACTTCTCCCAGAGTATTCCTTCATCCCCCCCCAGGCAAGCCGACCATCTGATATGTGCCATAAAGCATTGCTCTGTGTTATTCTTGTGTGTTTAAATTAATCCGCTTATGCTCGTATACGTAGTGGTGAGCTGCATGTGACGCGAATGAACCCTTGCTCGCCTTTCTTTGATGATGGCACCACGCCTGTGTTATGATCTGCTTTTGGCTGTCTGGGGTGGATGCCGACTTTATGTTTCTCTTTTTAACAACTGGCCCGTGTTCTCAGCTGCTTTTCGGCCGTCTCGGACAGCTGTTGAATTTCTTTCTGTAGCGGTGACCCTATGCTCTGAGTTGTTCTTCGACCGTCTTAGGGAACCGCTACACTCTTTTTATCAACACCGTTTCATGCTCTGAGCTGCTTTTCAGCCGTCTTGAGCCGGGGTTGAGTTATTCCGGTAACGTCCCAGATCTGAGTTGTAAAGACCGTTCTGGTGGCTACTGGTTTATTTGCCGGTTTCATGCAAGGGTTCAGATGGTTGTCACTTACAGCTAAGACCTGTAAAACTCCTGCTTGGTTGAACTCGCTATTTACATTACTCGTTAATGCTCGTCATGTTATTGCTCTAGTGACTCGTTGTAATGCATGTGGAGATAGGTTGTTATGTTTTCATAGTAGTTACAGTATGCATTACTACTGTTATTGCAATGATAAAGAAATGTGACTTAATAATGACAACCTCCTCCGTCGTCGATGGGATCGAGTCATAGTGCCACCTATCCGTACTTATCCGTGCAGCCACATTTGCCGGTATGGGACGGCCTTGACTTGGTCTAACCTCGTGCTCTTTTATCGGTACCACCAAAGAGGGAAGGTTAGACGTGCGCGCTACCCTGGCTCGGTAGGCGACGATAACCTTGTGAGCCCAGTTGAGTTATTTGCCGGCGTCCCCGTTTGGGACAGTTTAGTTGGCCACGACGGTGGCAGGTGTCACGGGGTGACACAGGGGCCACCCAGGACATGACCCTGGGAGGGTATGATTGTCGGTGGTACAATGGAAGAGTCACGGTTTAGGCAAGTTTCGTTGGAGCAGCCCCGGTCCACCCGAATGGGAACATGTACTAAAGTACGAGGCCAAGAGCTCCATGGTGTGGGTAAAGTGCACAACCTCTGCAGTGTAAATCTACTCGAATAGCCGCGTCCTCGGTCATGGACAGTTCGTACTAGGCCACTATTTGGTCTGTGTCGAGTCTGGAGGAACAAACTATATAACGTATTGTTAAGACTGAACCAGAGAATGGTAAGGTGTATCAGACTTGCATTGCGGATGCATGGACATCGGATGATATCAGAGGTCTGAATGTTAGCCATGCGATGGCTATGAGATGAGCGGTCGAGTGACCGCAAAGTTTGGATCGGATTGGGATTGTGAGAATACTCGGAGTATGAATTATTTACTTGATATGCTTTACCTTACTGTATTTACTCCAATAGTTATTATGATAGACAATCCTGCTATGACATGATGATTAATGCTGCTAGATGATTAACCTTGCTAGATAATCCTGCCATAACGTAATAGTTAATACTGTTAAGATAATATGTACATGCTTGAATGCCATGGATTGCTTTGCTTGGTGTATATGTTAGTTTGGTTTGCTTGCGAGTACATTCAAAAGTACTCAGCGGCCTTCAATGTGGCCAGGTTCACCTAAGGATCCGATGTCCGCTAGCGAGGAGCCGGAGCATTCGCGAGCTAGAAGAGTAACCCAGTCAGATCCCTGTGGATTGGAGCCGCACCAGGACCATGCTGCCTTAGATAGAACTTTCCCGCTGTCATTCCCCTTGTAATATATCATGTAAGACTGATATATCCATTAATAGAAATGCCTGTGTTCATGATACTTGTTGTAAAAGCGCATGCCAGAGTGATTTTCCTAGGCTGGTGTGTGCGGCGACCGTCTGGCTACAGTGGTATTCAGGCGGGGCGCCACAAATCATCCACAGGCACTGGCCTAAAGTTGCAAGGACCTTCAACATCATTGAAGGCTCAATATTCGCCTTTCGCTTCAGCAGTTTTCCATATGAGATTCATCTGTCTATCTACCATCTATGATGCTAATTTCCAAAGGTTTTAGATGTTGCATGTGAAACTTGGTGTTGTTGTGTAATGGGGTAGCTAGCTATATGCCTATATGGTGTGAGTGAGTACTGAAGCTATATGATGTTGTACTCTGATGTATTTCAATTATGAAATCCTGGTTTCGTAATACGAAAATGAAATATATTGTGTGTTCATTATGAAATGTAAATTTTGATTACTAAATGGATTAACAATAATAGGCCAATTAGCCTGCTTATTGGGTTTTTCTAGTGCAAACGGTTATTGAGTCAACACCATGGGTGATGATCTCAGACAACCCATATTGGACAATGAACAATCACACACGACTTCCTCTGGACAACTGTTTGCGTTAGGCCACCTTGCACAAACGTTTTCCACATAAATAGTGTGTGTGATGGACAGCCTATGCCACACAGTTTCATCTAAACACCGTGCGTGATGCATTCAATAACACAAACAATAAAATTATTACTATCGTCTGCAATGGCAACGATATCACAGACGATGTGATGCGAAAAACTGTGTGCTTTGTATATACGAACGGAAACGTTTGTCTGGGATTCACTGTGTGGGATGTATATACGAACGGAAACGTTTGTCTTGGATTCACTGTGTGGGATGTACATACGAACGGAAACGATTGGGCCAGTATAATTGTCTGCGATGGCTCACCCGATCGCACACAAGCTCTTTTCGCCCCACGTGTGTGACCAGAGGCCCTATCGCGGACGGTTTCTGGGTCGTGTGGAAAGGACCCCCAATCGCACACACAGGCAAGGCTACGGTTTAAAACTTCGTCGCTGAAAGGGGGTAAAACTGTTTGTATAGCAGGTCGCTGCACTAGTGGCGGTACTACCGTCCACTGACCAGTGGTACTACCACTCGTCTCCCAAGCGGCACTACTGCTGTCAGGCCGGTACTACCACTGGAGATCCATCTCTTTTGAATTGTTCCAATTTGTTCGTCTCCCTCACACCTAATTCTTGGCTTATGCATATCATTTACACCTGCTTTCCGTGGTTTGTGGGTTGTGTTCAGGTGGTGGTAGTTCTTCTCATCGCAAGAATGCCGATGCTCCTCGCAAGCCCCCAAAGCGAGGGCATACTTATTATGCCAGATGCAACTATTCAGATGATGAAGAGGAAGAAGCTGCTCCAACACCACCTGCTCTCTGCAAGCTACCAACAAGAAACCAACCGCAGAGGCACTAGCCCCAAAGATTCGCCGTCAAGTCAGTTGCAAAGAAGGACAAGGCTCCTGTCAAGTCTGTGATGGAAATGAACTCTATGGAGTATTGGGCATATCATGAGCGCAATCCGTGCACTCGTCCTCAGGACTCGTCTCTGGTTGGGCGCCCTTTCTGGAACCGAGATCAGGCAGGTACATATCATGATGTTCTCAAAGCAAAGAAGAATCTGTTTGTCAAGTCCAAGTCCATCAACATTGAGCACATGAAGAAGGATATGAATATATTGGAGAAGCTCTGGCTCTGTGTGAGCAGTTTGACTTAATGAAGATCATCACGTTCAACAATGACTTTGACCCAGAGATGGTTGCTCAGTTCTTTGCCACCATCTACTTTGGTACTGATTATGAGAGGACAATGACTTGGATGATACATGGCAGGAAGGTGGTATCCAATTGGAAGACCTTCATGAACAGCTTGGGTTACAATGATGAGGGCACCAGGACTCCTCTAGGCATTCGTCCTCATTCGGAGGCTCAGGCTACCCACAAGTCCAAGCTGCTCCCATACTACAGAGTCACTGAGCAAGGTCGCAAGGAACTGGTACCCTTCCTGGACATCATGCACCGTATCTTCCGGAACTCTCTTTTCCTTCACATTGGGAATCTGGATCAGGTTCACTCCTATCTCGTGGATATGCTTCTGTTGTGCCTCAAGGAGAAGGGCACCAACTCTGTTCTGGATGTCTCGCACGTTATGTGGAAGGAGCTTGTCAGTGCTACCTATGGAGGTCATGTGCCCATCTATGCACCTTTTATCTTCAAGCTCATCGAGGACACCTAGAACTCGTCGTTCCCGGAGGCAAGGTTTCAGTGTGGTTCCCTTGTATCCCATGAGGCTATTAGCCTCAGGCAGAAGGAGCACTGGAGCGGTGGTGCCCCTGCTGCTGCTCATGAGATTCTGCTTCTATCTTCTGAGTCTGCTGAGTTAGAGGAGCCTGACTATACGCCACCCACGGAGGAGCCTACTTGGGCCTACAAACTCAAGAGGAAGATGAAGAAGCTTTTCTTCCATCAGGTGGACACTCAAAAGAAGATGTACAAGGCACATGTGGCTGAGAAGATTGCCCGGCGGCGCCAGATCACCATGATGAGGAAGCTAGACATAGAGGTGCCGAGTGGCTCTGAGAAGAAGGTCACTGATGAGGAGGAGTGGATCTCCAAGCATAGCAAGTTGACAGATTCTGATGATGAGGCAACTTCCATTCGTCGTACTGTTGCGGCCGCTAATGATGAGATTGTTGAGGATGATAGCAAGGAGTCTGAGGAGGAGTCCATGGATGAGGGCTTGGAGTAGTGCCACCACCGCGGGGCGATAGTCACTCTTTGCCCTTTTGGTGTCTCGATACCAAAGGGGGAGAGAGTTTAGGACCGGGTTTTGCATTTGCTTTCTATAGGGTTTGCCAAGTCATAAGCTTGCTTTATTTGTCTCGTGTTTTATGCTTGTGAACTCTTTTTCTTAAGTTTGCGTTGGTTTGGTGTGAAACTTGAGACTACGTCATATGGTGTGAGACATATGCTAACTTTGCTACCTTATATTTATGTCTTAATGTGTGTGAGATTATGTTTATATTGTGCCCTATATTTATTCTTGCTCACATGCTTGTTACTTGCAACCGTTCTTAGCTTTCATTTTATGTTTGTTGCAAGTATTGCCTCGTCTATAAAATATAGGGGGAGTGTTGATCCTAGTGTGTGCACTTTGCATTCCAAAAGCATACTCAAATAGTGCACACATCTAGGGGGAGCCCATCTATATTTTATAGATTGTTGGTTTGCATATTATTCACTTATAATATCTTTTGTGCAAATCCCGTGTTGTCATCAATCCACCAAAAAGGGGGAGATTGTTAGGGCATATTTCTCCTTTGTGGTTTTGGTGATTGATGACAATGCGTTTTGTGGACTAACCGCATGCATTGAGTATTTCAGAGATTATATTAGATGGCACGAGACGGTTTAATTCCCCTCGGTGGTTAAGAGTGAAGACGGTTATTTTCCGATGATTTCTTTTTGGTGGATTTGAGTCGTAGGAAATCCGTACTATTAAGAGGGGATCCGCAGTGGAAAGGTTAGGGTGGAATCAAACACGTACAGATTCACCTTTGCACCCTCTTTCCTTCCCGGCAACTTGGAGTAACATATGTTTTCTGGGCAGCTTTTCAGCACCCAAGCGGTAGTACCGCCAAGCGGTACTGCCGCTGTGTACTTCCGCGGCTAGTACCGCTTGGGCTTGACCCCCTGTGCATGGTTTTGTTGCTCTATTTAAATTTAACGGCAGTAGAGCGGTAGTACCGCTTGCGTGGTACTTTCGCTCCCTACTACCATTTTACTGCCGCTTAGGTGGTTTCATCCGTGCACGGTTTGGTTGCCCACTTTGCCTGAGCGGTAGTAGAGCGGATGTAGGGCAGTAGTACCGCTTGTGCGGTACTTCCGGCCCTACTCCACTCCTCCTCCGCTGTTCCCCTAGTACCTACACTCGAAGCGGTAGTACCGCTTAGAGGGAACGGTAGTACCGCTCCGGCGACACTACTGGCCTCTGTTCTGTGAACTATTGTGTACTGAATCGGGAACTACCGTCCAAGCGGTAGTACCGCTCCCTAGAGAGGTAGTACTGCTTGTGTGCGGTCTGCGGGCAGAAAACGGTTGGATTTTCCCCTCACTATATAAAGGGGGTCTTCTTCCCCAAGAAGACTCACCTCTTTTCCCCCAAGCTCCATTGTTACCCCTAAGCTCATTTTCGCTCGATCTCTCTCCCTAGCCATCAAATCTTACTGATTTTCTAGGGTTTGCTTGAGAGGGCCCCGATCTACACTTCCACCGAGAGAAATTTGATTCCCCCCACTAATCCCTTACGGATCTTGGTACTCTTGGGTGTTTGGGCACCCTAGACGAAAGAGGTCACCTCGGAGCCACAATCCATTATGGTGAAGCTTCGTGGTGGTGTTGGGAGCCTCCAATTAAGTTGTGGAGATTGCCCCAACCTTGTTTGTAAAGGTTCGATCGCCGCCTTCAAGGGCACCACTAGTGGAATCACGACATCTTGCATTGTGCGAGGACGTGAGAAGAATACGGTGGCCCTAGTGGCTTCTTGCGGGGCATTGTGCCTCCACACCGCTCCAACGGAGACGTACTTCCCCCTAAAGGGAAGGAACTTCAGTAACACAGCCTCATCTTCACCGTCTCCACTTGTGGTTATTTCTTACCTTTACTTTGTGAAAGCTATTATTGTGTTGTATCCCTTGCTTGCTTGCTTGTGTTGTTATTGTTAGCATCATATAGGTTGTTCACCTAGTTGCATATCTAGACAACGTATTTGTTGCTAAACCTAATTTGTTAAGAAAAGCTGAAAATTGGTAGTTGCCTATTCACCCCCCCTCTAGTCAACCATATCGATCCTTTCAACGGTGTTCCAACGATTTATTTTCTTTGAGTCATAGGAAAATTATACTATTAAGAGGGGGTACGCGTTTGAAGGTATGGGTGGAATCAAACACGCACACAAAATCATATTTGCACCCACATAACCTTCCCAACTTTCGAGGAGTTCACCAGTTCAACCTAGTGCATCCGATTTTCACTACCCGGTAGTACACGGGTAGTGAGCGGTAGTACTGCTTCCCAGCTATATGCTTCCGGTAAATCATGATCGTTCTGAACTTCTGATCAAGTTTTTATCTTAAGCTATATGCTTGTACTGATTTCTTCACTTCCCCATGGTTTTACGTTCATCCACATGCATCTCCCTTAGGATCAGAGGACTGTTCTCTGTTTAATGACCTGGGGATCACGCCTGATAATGGGAACGCAAATGCCACATGTGGAAATCTGCGAAAACAACAACTGAAGAGGGGTACATCCCGAATGTCAGATGATAACATAATGGAACAGAACAAGAGGTGACGTACAGAGGACTATAATGCGAGTTTTGCTGAAATATCTGTTTACTGCTTTCCTCAACAGACTGCAACTGTGCCGACGTTGCCTCCATGCCGCACGAGGTTGCACCCACCGCACCCTTAGCATTATTGATATTCTGTAGGTAATTCCTCAATTGATAGATTTTCTCCCTGCCGTGACTTGCATTTTTCTACTTCGCTTCATATTAAGTTGATTGGGACTGTTTGATTGAATGTGAAATAGTAAAGAACCTTTGTCGCTGATCAATTCATGGAATGATTAACACATGTGGCATACTGAATTATATTCTGAATACACATGGGAAGTGCAAGCAGTATTTGGAGGGTCAAATTATTCATTACTTGCAAGTTATAAATTTATAATGCTAACACACTGTGTTTCAGTTTTACAACTTGCAAGTGTTGTCTGCAGCGATGTTAACCCCAGAAAAAGGATTCACAGATGGACATCTGCAGTAAATAATTAGGTACTTTCTCATTATCAAAGTCAAATGCTCTGTGAAACTGTCCAAGTGATGGACTGGTTGTTTACTACTGAATCATCCCCACATTATTCTCTTATTTTCTCCTCTTCCATTCACTGAAACATCTGACATGTAAGCTTGCTACTTCACTGAGTGCTAGAACTGAAACATTGAGAAAACCCAATTCTGTATGAGCATGAATAATCTTTCGATTCATACATAAAAATCAACGTTATACATGAAATAATTCCCCATAAGCATCATGACCATTTATATTACATTTTATTTATATGTTCTGTGGTTACAGTTCTTCATCTTTTGTTTGATATGTGTAGCTTGGCAAGTACACGGCGGCTTGTATCTACTGCTAAATTTGTTTTTGTCATGCTATTCATGTTTTGTGACATCATATGCGAAAAATAATATTTTATTTGTAGCTGACATTTTTCATGCAGCCGGTAGTTTTGGGAGTCTCGCAACATCATATTCTGTAATTCATGCACCCAGGTTGAACTCCTGATGCTCCTCATGGAAAAGATGCATGCTTCTATTCATGTGTTTACTTACTCCATTTTTTTACCATTTGAAATGGTGTTTCCTTTATGTTTGACTACCAGATTAATACACTTATCCTTTCCAGTCATTTTTTGAAAATGGATACGTTTTATGTTTATTTTGTTTCCTGGATATCTATTAGCTACGTAAAGTCAATATTGAAAGTGCAAGTTTCTAACTATAAAGACGATCTACGCCTTGCATGCGACATTGCACTCATATTAACAATACGTGTGAAGTATGACCAATTTTACCAAAAGAATAGAGATAGTTTGTAGAATTACATTGAGTACTGAAAATTTGATTGACATTCCTAATTCTGGATGGAGTGAAACTAAGAAACTTTGGTCTAAAAGCTGGAACTACTTTGTTTGTTTACTCCACCTTCTTTGGAGTATGGTTTCTGATTTATACATTGGATTATTTGGGCTATGTTGAGAATGACCTTATTTTCGTTGACATCTAGGGTGACAGAAAGAATTTGTCTGTATTTCACCAATCCAATCTTTTGTACAACATGTGGATTATAAAATAATCTTGGTAATAAGTATCAAGCACCTTTCTTGTTTGCCTCCTTCACTTTACAATCATAGGTCCAACATCTTTGATCCCGATTCTGTAATTGCTGTAAATGAGCACTTCGTGAAGCTCGTGTTGAGGTATGACAACAAGTGGGGACACGTGTTATTGGCAGCATCCCAATGTGACATTTCATTGTTATTTGTAGAACCACACTTAATTTCATACTATTAGCTTGTAAGATATGCCATGTATTACAATTTATGTGCTCTCAAATTGGTTCTTATTTTCACAACCCTTCAACTATTTCCTTATCTTTCAATTTGCACTTCAATGTTATTGGGCCTTGCCTTCGGTAATATACATTACCGGTAGCTTGAACTATTACTGCTTTATTTTATTGCGGAACGCCCATTCTTCGGTTTGTAGCGAGCCGGTCATCGCCTTCATGGCTGGAGGCAAGAGCAGCGTATTCTGGTACCAAGCATAGGAGCCGGTGCATCATGGCTGCGAGAGCCAGTGCCTTTTGCACAAGGCGAAGCCGCCACCATGATGAGGACACGGAGGGTGAACATTGTTGAAGTGAAGGAAGGTCACCACCGTCCAGCTTACCGAGCAAGAGTGCCCAGTTTGAGTGTTCTTGTGTTGCATAGAACACTGGTGAGAGATCATTCCATTTGCATACCAGTGCCGATTGATTCTCATTCTTTTTTCTTGTCCCATGTACTATTCTTTTTATATAATTGTTAATGAAAAGTGAACCGTAGAATCTTTTATTTGTTTGTTTTGGTTGGAGAAGAAAAGGGTGCAAACACTATTTGATTGATGCAGTATTACTAAATTCTTGTTTAATTCTTGGTATGCTCAGTTCATTTATATTGTTACCAAAGCTGATATGAAAATGGGGTGTGTCGGCGTACGACACCTATGGGACTGAGAGGATCCCTTTTACAGTTCGGCTAGGGAAAAGATGTACACAAAGAGCGGATCCAACGATCAACGCGGGGATCTTTACCCAGGTTCGGGCCGCTGAGATGCGTAAAACCCTACTCTTGCTTTGGTTTATTGTGGGTGTTCTTAAGCTCAAGTACACGGAGCGCTTGCGATGAACAGTACGTTCAAGAAGCAGCTACGCATGCAGAATGGGCCAGAAGGTCCTCTCCCTCTGTAGCTTCGCCTTGGGCCTCCTTTTATACGTCCAAGGGGTCACCAACAGTGGCGAACAGTAAGTACAAGAGGTGTAAAGTTGCTACAGTGTTCACATGTTTATCCCTGACGACTTAGGACAAACGCGTTTAATGCTCCACTTAGGTGTCCCCTACTTTCTTGGGGACAGAAAAAGAGCCCGTCCCATCAGCACCGCTTAACCTCACCCGCCGTTAGGGCCATGACACGCATCCAGGAGGACAAGCCCTAAACGACAGGCTGTCTGCTGCGCTGGAGCGGTGGCAGGGCGGTGGGATCTTGCCGGGTGCGAGGCCTTGCCGGGTCTTCGTGAGCTCCCCCGACAAGATCTTGCCGGGAGCTCAGTCTTTGGTCTTCTGTCTTCTGATTATTAGTTTGAACGCCTTCTTGATAACCTGGCATTTGTTTCTAGCTGTTCTCCGGCAGGCCTTGTCGCTGGTATGGCTACAACCGTCCGTGCACAAGTATGGGGTACTAAAAGACCCAAACTTTAGTACACCGACAGGAGCCCCCGGGCCTAGGCCATACACGGGTGCGAGGCGTTGTTGGGCTAGGCCCAAACAGTGCACGGGCACGCGTGGCAGGAGTTAACTATCGTAATCCTCTTATTTACCGCGCTCCCCCCACGACGCGCGTTAAATGCGGGACGTGGGATACGTGCGCGGAACGGCCGCAGTAGTAGTGCGCCCGTAAAAATGCATTCATACTGATTAGCAAAGAGGCAGCCTCCGCTCCTTCCCCATAAAAGGGAATCCGCAGAGGCGCTGCCCATTTACCTCTCATCATTTCCAATCTGGAACCACCGTCGCCTTCTTCCTCGAGCTTGAAACAGAGCCTCTCCCCTTCACCCGCCTCTTCCACGCTCTCATCAGCCCCGGCCTCCGCTTCCACAATCGCCATGCTGCCCAAAGCAAGTAAGGGCAAAGCGGTGAAAGCCGTCGACTCGGATGCAGAGGCGGAAAAGCCTGATCTGGTGGAGATGCGGAAGGAACACGCCGTCTTCGCCCCGGCGCTTGACATGCGCGCCCTGGTTGAGCGGTACATGTGTATGTGGGGGAAGAAGACGAAGGCTCACCCTGCAACTCGCGTGTTCCCAGCTTCCGTCAAGGGCGGTCCAGATAAATTCCCCTTCTTCGTCGCTTACTTTTACTGCGGGCTCTGCCCTCCGTTTTCTGATTTCTTCATCGACATCATGTACACATACGGCTTCCGTCTCTTGGATTTCACACCGAATGCCGTAACATGCATGTCAGTCTTTGCCCATCTCTGCGAAAATTTCGCCGGAGTAGCTCCCAGCACAGCCCTCTTTCGTCACTACTTCATTCCTCGTATCGAAACAGGAGACGCCCTTTCTGGTTCTATACCTGGATTCCAAGGGCATGGAATAAAGATATATACCCAGACGGTCTCTACCGTAAGAAGTGGGATGAATGGCGGGCCGACTGGTGCTGGATTAAGGTGAAAGATCCTCAGCCGTTCTGTTTGCCCCGACAAGCGAAAGTGGTCCGCGGCAAGAACTGGAGCAACCTCGATCCTCAAGATGAGAATCTCGCAATCGCAATTACCAGGATCCACCATCTCAGGGTTGCCGGGCTTACAATAGAAATGGTTGGCGCTGATTTCCTCCGCCGTCGCATCGCCCCTCTGCAGAACAAAGGAAGGCCGGCCTGGGAGTTCAAGAATGCAGCAGACATCATGAGGCTGCACCCTGGTCTGAACAACAACTTGACAGTCCTGCAGCACACAGCTCTCTGCCACAAACTGTTCAGGCCTGACGGGAAATACAAGTTGTCGGCTGGTGTAATTCCCCTGTGCAACAACTCTGCTTTGAGCTCAATCATCGCCATGATGCCGGTGTGTAATGCCCACGGCCTTGACGGAAATTGGGAGGAGCCGTCCTCAGAGCACGCACAGGAGTTCTTTGATAACTTGTCGGAGAAGGCCATCCGGGAAGAGCCAACCCTTATCCGCCCCACCACTAAAGACGAAGTAGCTTATATCGCTAGCAGAGCGGAAGAGGTGAACCTAGCCGCGGAGGCCGGCAGCTTTGGCTTCGCGGAAGAAGAAGCCAGTGAAGAAGAAATAGCGTTAGAGGAGACTCTTGCTGAGCAGGGTGAAGTTGCCGGGGAGCAGAGTGGCATGGTTGCCGGGAGCTCTTTTGTCGAAGACACAGCCGAGGAGCAGCTGCACGAGGAGCCCCCAGCTCCGGAGAAGAAGAAACGTGTTCTTCGAAAAACTGTCTCTGGCGTCCCAATGCGTCAACCTCCCTCGAGTGGCGAGGTTCCCGGCAAGGGGGCGACCGGCAAGGCTGCGCAGCGGCAAGAAGCCCAACAGCAACCCGTGCGACGTACGAGACACTCAACCGCGGCAACAACTGGAGCGGCGGGGGCGTCTCATACGACGGCATCAACAGCTGGAGCAACAGGATTATCTCAATCTACTGCTTCTGCCGCAGCCAAGCGTCCCAGGACCCCTTCTCCACCCCCTCGCATGGACATTGTAGAGGAGGTTGACTTCGACATCACCTCTTTTAGTCCGGAAAGAGAAGAGTAAGGGTCCTTGCCGCATCTTTCAACTTCTGAATTCCTGGTTTTGCTTATCTCATTTGTTTTGCTTTGGCCTGTCCCCACAGAGATACGGAAACGTTGGCGCAAAGGATGGCGAAGAAGGCGAAGACTTCAACGGGTGATGAGCCTCCGGCAAGCACCGTAGGTGCGCCAGAACCCATCGTCATCAGCCCGGAGCCCAGCCCTCAACGCAGCCTCCAACCCAGCCCCCAGTGTGAGTCCACTATCCATTTTCCGCTGGCGAGCATTGGGGAGAATATCTTCGCTATTAACATCACCGGGCTTGTAGGAGAAGAACGGCAACAAGGAGAGCCATCGGAGGCCACCCCTGACGTGCCGCCTCCGTCGACCACGCCGCCCAGAGATGAACCTTCGGCAAGGGCTTCCACTGGCGAGCCCATTCGCGTTGAAGAGGAGCCGGCAAGCACGGGCACTGGCAATCCTACATCGGCAACCAATGTTGCCGGGAAAGGAGAAACCACCTCTCAACAGCTCGACACAGGTAAACCGTTTGCCTGGGCACACTTGTCATTCTTTCTTTATTTTTGTCTTCTTGAACTTCAACCTCGGTCTCATCTTGTTTCCCTTCTTGGTCTTCAGATCTCCCTTCGGTGGAACAGATGGAAGTTGACGTTGTCATCGAAGAGACCGCCAAGGATGTTGCCGCCGAGGCCGATAGAGCCGCGGCCGACAAAGCCGCCAAGGCCGCACAGGAGGAAGCCACCAAGGGGTCTGCTGAGGGGGCCGGCAAGGAGACCGGCGACCATACTGACGGCATTCCTGCCGCAGGAGCGCCTGGCGCTACGCCGATCGCGGAGCCCCCAGTTGCCGGCAAGGCGGTCGTCGAGGATCAACCATCGACATCCGACGCCCCCCCGTCAAGCAAATACCTTAAGGTCGGCGACAACCTGTTCGTCAGCATACCAGGGACGGCAAGCATCGGGGTGCCAACCGAAGGAGAAGTCTTTGACGAAGACGTCATTGCCACCGGTGGACTCAAGATCGCTGATGAGCCACGCGCTATCAGCAGTGGGTCCAAGGAAGAGCAGCTCCTCCAAGCCATGAGCGACAACTACCAAAAGCTTCAGGCGCTTCACCGCACCCGAAAGGAGAGGTTGGACTCCAGGGCGGCAGTTGTTGAAGCGGCGGAAGCAGATTTCCAGAAGCGCGTCGAGGAGACGCAAGTCTGGTACGCCGAGGCCTTCCAGTAGCTGATGGCTGGCCGGGAGCAACTGAATCAGAGTTGGAATGAGTTCCTCTTAAAGCAGTCCGACGCCGAGAGGGCACAGGAGGAAGCTGCGCAGCAGGCTGCTGCAGAGGAAGCTCGCTTAACGGAACGCTGCGTCGGGCTCGATGCTCATGAAGAGGACCTTGCCGCTTGCGAGGAGGCGCTTGCCGCCAAGCTCCGCAGCAAGGACGAAGAGATCGAGAAGCTTGTCGCGCGGCGAACCCAGGAGCTGGAGCAGAGACACAAGGAAACACTCGAAGCTCTGGCCATAGATCACGCCGGCAAGTTAAAGGGAGCCATCGATGCTGCCGAAGCTGCAGAGGCCGCCAAGAACGAGCTGGGCGATCAAGTGAAGAGGCTGGAAGCAGATCTTGAGGGCCACGGCAAGGAGATCTCAACGCTCAAAGCGGACAGAGAGAAGACTCTCTTCAGCCTGGCGGAGATGCAAGCCGCCATGTCCGACAAGACCAAGGAGCTCACCTCAGCCAATGAATCCATCGCTGAACTGAAACTGAAGCTGGTGACCCTGGAGGAGTCCCTTGAGAACGGCAAGGCTCGCGAGAGGGCCTTGATCAAAGACCTCCAGAGTGAGAAGAGCCTGCTCAACAGCGCCGCCGCCACCTATAATGATTTTGAGAGAGGTGTGAAGATCTGGACTGAGTGCCTTGTCGACGTCGCGGAAAGGCTTGCCGCAGAACTGTCCACCATGGGCCTACAAGACTTCAACTATTCTTCTGACGATAGGGTGTCTTCGAGTGCCAAGCTGACCATGTTCTTCGAGAGACTCATTGACGCCCTCAAGCTGCTCCAGTCTAACCGAGAAACCCATCTGGCCAACGAATCCCGCAAGCTCTGCCGGGCCGTCCTCCGCAAGGTACTCGTCAAAGTGGTGCATAAGAACCCTGGCATCAACCTCACCAATGTTCTTGCTAGCTTGCCGAAGGATGTAGACCTCAAGGCACTCGAAGAGCTTGTCGCGCCCATCGTTGACAGAGTGAACCAAGTCAAGAGGGTCGAAGGCCAGCGCAGGGACTAGCCGCTTTACTTCATTTTGTCGCCACCATTCTATGCCAAAGATAGTTTTTATCTTAATGTTAGAATCGTGGTGACCGTCAATGTAATATAACTTGCTATGTTTTGGATGAATGCATGCTATTTCCCTTGTCTGATATCTCTCTGTATGGTTCATGCCCTACGCTTATCGGGATCTTGCCGGTGCGCACACCCTTGCCGCGAGCGCTTTGAGGAACAGATCCTTAGCAGCCTGCTGGAGGTGTCGCTGCCGACAAGATACCTTGACGTTTTCAGTGCAGCCACTTGAGTTGTTGAGAGGACTCGAAACAAGGTAAGGGCACAACCAATCACGACAAGGTTCCTTCGCGTGCAGGTTTTCCATACAAAAGCCGAAATTGTTCAAGGAAAAATAGGTCTATAATGGAGATTTGCTTAAGAGTTTTGCAACTTAGCTTTTCGTTGCTGTACTCCTTATTGCAATATGTTAACTTGAACGTCGCCTGTTGGTGTCCATACCATCATTCCCCCCCGGCAAACTTGCACGCGAGGAAACCTTCTGTCCTTTGAGAAAAAAGAAAGAAGAGAAAATAGAGATATGGAACCTTGGCGGTTCATTAGTGCTTACCGGAAGCAGGCGTAATACAATATCTCAAACAAGCATGCATATAGATTGACATGAAAATCGACAAGAATTGTAAAATGCTTAAGTTTATTCAACTATGCACAGGGTCTGCGCCTGGCTTTGTACAAAGGATCATATGCCTTGCCGGCAAAACTTGTACAAAAGGTGGTTGTCGGAAGACCCGGCAACCGCGCCTTATGGGTAGAACTTACGAAGGTGTTTGATATTCCAGGAATTGCTCACTGGAATGCCATCTTCGGTCTCCAGGCGGACTGCGCCGGGCCTGGTGACTCGTACTACCCGATAAGGGCCTTCCCACTTCGGCGTCAACTTGTTAGAATTCTTGGCCGACTGAACGCGCCGAAGAACAAGGTTACCTTCCTCAAGGCTTCGGGCATGAACTTTGTGGCTATGATAGCGGCGCAAGGCTTGCTGGTAGCGTGCAGCTCGCACAGCAGCCCGAAGACGATCTTCCTCAAGGAGCGTGGCGTCATCTTGCCGCAACTGCTCTTGCTCGAGCTCATCATAAGCGAGCACTCGAGGTGACCCGTATATGAGTTCTGTGGGGAGAACTGCTTCTGCCCCGTAGACTAGGGAGAAGGGTGTCTGGCCAGTAGCTCGATTTGGTGTCGTTCTGATTGACCAAAGAACCGCCGGCAGCTCATCAATCCAGCGTCTTCCGCACTTGCACAGCTTGTCGAAAGTCCTTGTTCTGAGACCTCGCAACACTTCAGCATTTGCCCTCTCCGCTTGGCCGTTGCTCCTCGGGTGAGCAACAGAAGCAAAACAGATTTTGCCGCCAAGGTCTTGGACATACTGCATGAAGGTGCGGCTCGTGAACTGCGTGCCGTTGTCGGTGATGATCCTGTTTGGCACACCAAAACGGCACATTATTCCCTTGAAGAACTTGACGGCTGATTGTGCTGTCACCTTTCTCACTGCTTCCACTTCCGGCCACTTCGTGAACTTGTCGATAGCAACGTACAAGTACTCGAAGCCCCCGGCAGCGCGAGGAAAGGGGCCCAATATGTCGAGCCCCCAGACCGAAAATGGCCAGGAAAGAGGGATTGTCTGAAGAGCTTGAGCTGGCTGATGCAATTGCTTTGAATGGAACTGGCACGCTTCACACTTGGTTACTAGTGCAGTTGCATCTTGGAGAGCAGTGGGCCAGAAGAAACCTTGCCGGAATGCTTTGCCGACAAGAGCTCTTGAGCCTATGTGGGAGCCACATATGCCTCCATGTATCTCTGCCAACAGCTCCAGTCCATCCTTCCGAGGAATACACTTCAATTTCACACCATTCGGTCTCTTTCTGTACAGGACGTCGTCAACGAACTGGTACATACTAGACTGACGGGCTACTTTCTCCGCTTCTTCCTGTTCTTCAGGGAGTTCTCCTGTTTGAAGGAACTGGACGATGTGCTGTGCCCATGTTGGAGCCTGCGGCTCGACAACAAGGACCAAAGGCATATCTTCGGCCGCGGGAGCGCTTGCTTGTGCGGCAAGAACCTGAGGTTCTGCGCGAAGCTGCTGCTCACCGGCAACCGTGTCGTTCCCAGCAACTTCCTTGCCGGCGGCTTCTGGGAGCTCTGCAGGAAAGTATTGGCCGGAACTCAACTTCCTTCTTTTGTCTTGCCTCATCAATGGTGTTACGGATGGCTGAGTCAAGTGGAGCACAAAAATTCCTGGTTCCATAGGTAACTTGAGGGCAGCACGCTTTGACAGGTCGTCGGCAATGTTGTTCTCCGCACGAGGAACATGCTCTGTTTGCAACCCGTCAAAACGCTCCTCCAACTTTCTCACTTCATCTACATATGCTTCCATCAACGGGCTCTGATAGTCTTTGTTAACTTGCCTGACGACAAGCTGTGAGTCACCTCTGACAATGAGCTTCTTAATTCCAAGGTCCGCCGCGATCCTGAGACCGGCAAGCAGCCCTTCATATTCTGCAGTGTTGTTTGTTGATCTTTCCCGGGGAAAGTGCATCTGAATTACATACTTGAGGTGCTCTCCGGTGGGTGCGACAAGCAGCACGCCAGCACCGGCGCCTTGCAGCGAGAAAGCTCCGTCAAAGTACATAATCCATTCTCGATCCGTTTCCTTGCCGGGGGTAGTTGTCTCTTGAATTTCTTCATCTGGCGTTGGTGTCCATTCTGCAATGAACTCCGCCAAGGCTCTGCTCTGAATAGTTGAAGTGCTTTCAAATTTGAGATCAAAGCTTGACAGTTCCAAGGCCCACTCCACTATTCTTCCGGTCGCATCTGGATTTCGTAAAATCCGCTGCAACGGGAAGCGAGTGACAACGGTGATTTCATGCACCTGGAAATAGTGGCGCAGCTTCCTTGAGGCCACAAGGAGGCCAAAGAGCAACTTCTGCACGCCAAAGTATCTCGACCTAGCCCCCTGCAATAGGGAGCTGACAAAATAGACTGGGCGCTGCACCATCTTCTTCTTCTGTGTTGCTTCATTTGACTGCTCAGATCCTGCCTTGTCGGCACCAGACTCTGCCGGGGAGAATCCCGGCTTGTCGCTTGACGGGCTTGTCACTGCCGCTGCTCCTTCGTCGACTTATCTCTACGCCACTAATGCAGCACTAACCACTTGGTTCGTCGCCGCTAGATATAGCAGCAATGGCTCTTGTGGTTTAGGCACGACTAGTGTTGGCGGAGAGGAGAGGTACCTCTTCAAGTCCTGCAGCGCTGCCTCCGCTTCCGAAGTCCATTTCATTGGACCGGCCTTCTTCAAGATTTTGAAAAAAAGCAGGGCGCGCTCAGCGGATTTGGAGATGAACCTGCTCAGAGCAGCAACGCAGCCGGCAAGTCGACGCACATCTTTGACACGTCTTGGTGCTTCAATCTGCTCAATTGCCTTGATCTTGTCGGGATTTGCTTTGATTCCACGTTGAGACACAAAGAACCCGAGAAGTTTGCCGGATGGAACGCCAAACACACACTTCTCAGGATTGAACTTCAGATTGATCCTGCGCAGATTTGCAAATGTCTCTTCTAAATCTTGTATGAGTGTTGTCTTGTCCTTGGTTTTAACCACTATGTCATCCATGTAAGCTTCTATATTTCTATGTAGCTGGGGCTCAAAACCGATCTGGACTGCTCTTGCAAACGTTGAACCAGCACTTTCCAACCCGAAAGGCATGCATATGAAGCAATACGTGCCACATGGGGTGATAAATGCGGTTTTCTCTTTGTCTTCCTTCGACATGAAAATCTGATGATACCCTGAATAAGCGTCAAGAAACGACAGCAAATCGCAGCCAGCAGTGGAGTCCACAATCTGGTCGATGCGCGGCAAGGGAAAAGGATCTTTTGGACATGCTTTATTGATATCTGTATAATCGATACACAGCCTCCACTTTCCATTCGCCTTGCGCACTACAACCGGATTGGCCAACCATGTTGGATGGAGCACTCCTCTGACTAAACCTGCCGCTTCCAGCTTCCTGGTTTCTTCGGCAATAAATTCTTGCCGCTCCAAAGCTTGCTTCCTAACCTTCTACTTGACGGGCCGCGCATGAGGACAGACAGCAAGGTGGTGCTCGATTACCTCCCTGGGAACACCGGGGATATCAGATGGTTGCCATGCAAACACATCGATATTCGCTCGCAGGAAGGCAATGAGCGCGCTTTCCTATTTGTCATCGAGGGTGGAACTTATGGTGAAAGTTCCTCCCGTACCATCCTCCTTGACGGGCACCTTAGTCGCTGGTGGAGCTGCCTTGGATTTCTTGCTCTTGCCGGTAGAGCTCTCTGGCACATCCTCAACGGGAGCGCAACACTCCGAGGAGGTGCGCTTGCCGGAGTGTGTGCTAGAGGTCTTGCCGGTCTTCTTCCCCCCGGGAGCTTCAGCAGCAGGAGCAAGTGCCTTGGCGGCAGGTGCTGCGACTGCCTCCCGGTAGAGTTGGTCGGTGCAGATAAGCGCATCCTTCTTGTCAGAGTTGATAGTGATGACGCTCATCGGCCCGGGCATCTTTAATGTATTATAGGCGTAGTGTGATGCCACCATAAACTTGGCCAGCGTCGGGCGACCAAGAATCCCATTATATGGCAATGGAATCTTGGCAACGTCGAAGACGATCTTTTCTGTTCTGTAATTCAGCTCACTACCAAATGTCACCGACAGTGTGATCTTGCCCTTCGGCTGGCTCCTTCCCGGATTGATCCCTTGAAACGTGCCCGTTTCCTCGAGATCTTCGTCAGGAATTTGCAACTTCTTGATCACATCAGGCGAGATCAAGTTCAAACCGGCCCCACCGTCAACTAACATTTTTGTCACTTTGAGGTTGCGGATTGTTGGTGAAACCAACAATGGTAAACACCCGACCACGGTTGTGCGATCAGGGTAATCCTCGGCGTAAAAAATGATAGGCGTGTTCGACCATTTCAATGGCTTCCGGGCATCGATCGACGGCTCTGTCGCATTAATCTCGCGCGCCCACTGTTTGAGTCGGCGGTGAGAAGAATGCAACGAGGCGCCTCCATCAACGCACAGGGCTTCTGTAGCTTTCTGGAACTCGTGCTCGCTGGACTCGTCGCCCTCTTCGTCATCATCGTCACCCCCCTGTTCCTTGTCGCGGCCTCGAGTGGGCCTCTCCTTTTGTTGCTTGGCCTTGCCGCGGCGACCCCCTCGACCACCGCGTTTCTTGCCAGACCCCTCAGCTCCATCCTGGGCTTTCTCCTTGTCTCGCCTCTCATACTCGGCTTTCTGCTTCTTGACAAGCTGCTCAACTTGCCGGCAGTTTTGGAGGTCGTGACCCTTGGTGCGATGGATCTTGCAGTACTGTTTGTCGGAGCCCTCCGGCTTGTCAGCAGCCGCCAAGGCCTGACATGCGGCACACCCGGCAACCTCCTTGCCGGGGCCATCAGCCTTAACCTTCTTGGCGGCGCTGGGGTTGCCGGATCCCTCGACGGCAAGCATGGCCTTGCCCTTGCGCTTCCTGTTACGCCGTCGGCCTTTCTTTGCCGAGGTGGTGGCATCTTCGCCTTTAGAGTCGATTTCCGCGCCAGCATCCTCGCCGGGGAACCTCCTCCCCTCCTCGGCCCGAGCACATCTATCAGCCAGAGCATAGAGCTCGGCGACATCCCTGACTTTGTTCATCGCCAGCTCTTCCCGCATCTTGCGGTTGCGCACGTTCTGATGAAACGCGCTGATAACAGCGGCAGGATGAACGTCTGGGATGTTGTGCTGTATACGGCTGAATCTCTGTATGTACTTGCGCAAGGTTTCGCCCTCTTTCTGGGGGATGAGATGCAAATCGCTTTCCTGGCCAGGAGCCTGGTGGCCCCCAGTAAAGGCGCCAACAAACTCATGACACAAATCTGCCCATGAGGAAGTGGAATTCTCCGGCAAATGCATCAACCACGACCTGACGTTGGGCTTAAGCACCAACGGGAAGTAGTTGGCGAATATCTTGTCGTCTCGAGCTCCGGCAGCCTGCACCGCAATGGTGTAGACGCTCAGGAACTCTGACGGGTGAGTCTTGCCGTCGTATTTCTCCGACACCTCCGGCTTGAATGTTCGGGAATTGGGCCACTGGACTCGCCGCAGCTCACGAGTAAAAGCTGGACAACCCACTTCGTAAGGCAAGTTACCAGAATACCCCGGCGCAGGCTCGTCTACAGTGGGTCCCGCGTGCCTGTCGGACTGACGGCGCGCTTCCCGCCGCCGCTCGATGGTAGTTCGAGCGTCTTCTTTGTTCCGTTCCCGAAGAACTTGACGTTGATCGCGGCGAACCCGTGGATCAGACGACGCTGTGGAACCGTCATCACAGGCGTCAGTCCGCCGAGTTAGCGACCGCTGTTGTCGTAGCGGAGGGGAGCACATCGTAGTCGTACCGCCTCCGGTCTTTTCGCCATCAGCACGCACCGGCTCAGTGGACTGCCACCGCGAAGGCCCCGCCTGCTGCGGCCTGTCGTCATTAGCCAAGCCGATGAGGCTCTGAATAGCAGATCTCCATTCGTCTAGCTTCTCCGCAGCGGGAGGGAAATCTAGGAGCAGCTGAGCTCGCGCCAACGCTTCTGCCGGCGTAGGCGGTGGCGAAAGGTGCGAGGAACGTGAGGTGCTCTGACTCCTAACTATGTTAGAAGGAGCTCCATCACAGTCTTGCGATCGCGCCCTGCTTCCACCGGCGTGTTGGCGCGCATGCTGGCCCTGTGCATCTTGGGAGTGATGCGTAGGGGTTTTTCCATGGGGGCGCCTGGAACCACCAACGTCGCGGCGCTGCCCGTCGCGCACGACCTGAGAAGGCCGCGGCGCATGCGCCGGCGTGGGTGTCTTGGAAGGCGTCGTCCCGTCCTTGGAGTTCGCTGCGCCACCCGTAGGTAGCACGGCTCCGTCCTTAGACCTGGCATCGCTGTTGCGAAGGACGCCGCTCGCCTGGCTCTGATCGCCAGAACGTCGTGGAGGCTCGAGACCTCCACCTCCTCCACCAGTGCCCACGCCATCGCCCGTCTGTGTGGGTACGGGCAGGCCGGACGCAGATGGATCAACCGCCGTCGCACCCTTCTTCTTGGGAGCCATGGCGATGAAAGTGATCAAGAACTGGCGCGCTGACCACTAGATCGGGTTCGCGCAATCTTTCCCCCTACCTGGCGCGCCAAAGATGTCGGCGTACGACACCCATGGGACCGAGAGGATCCCTTTTACGGTTCGGCTAGGGAAAAGATGTACACAAAGAGCGGATCCAACGATCAACGCGGGGATCTTTACCCAGGTTCGGGCCGCCGAGAAGCGTAAAACCCTACTCCTGCTTTGGTTTATTGTGGGTGTTCTTAAGCTCAAGTACACGGAGCGCTTGCGATGAACAGTACGTTCAAGAAGCAGCTACGCATGCAGAATGGGCCAGAAGGTCCTCTCCCTCTGTAGCTTCGCCTTGGGCCTCCTTTTATACATCCAAGGGGTCACCAACAGTGGCGAACAGTAAGTACAAGAGGTGTAAAGTTGCTACAGTGTTCACATGTTTATCCCTGACGACTTAGGACAAACGCGTTTAATGCTCCACTTAGGTGTCCCCTACTTTCTTGGGGACAGAAAAAGAGCCCGTCCCATCAGCACCGCTTAACCTCACCCATCGTTAGTGCCATGACACGCATCCAGGAGGACAAGCCCTAAACGACAGGCTGTCTGCTGCGCTGGAGCGGTGGCAGGGCGGTGGGATCTTGCCGGGTGCGAGGCCTTGCCGGGTCTTCGTGAGCTCCCCCGGCAAGATCTTGCCGGGAGCTCAGCCTTCGGTCTTCTGTCTTCTGATTATTAGTTTGAACGCCTTCTTGATAACCTGGCATTTGTTTCCAGCTGTTCTCCGGCAGGCCTTGCCGCTGGTATGGCTACAACCGTCCGTGCACAAGTATGGGGTACTAAAAGACCCAAACTTTAGTACACCGACAGGGTGCTCTGGTACAGCCTTCAACTGAGAAGAAGAAATTAGGGGCTTGGTTTTAAGCAAAAGCAAGAACTGGCTGAAATAGTATCATGCTAGCAACGTTGTCAGGAGTAGTAAATTTGGAGCGTACATTGATTTGGTTGTTGCAGTCACATATAATGGTCGTTGATTCTTCTTTCATATTAGACATTATAACAGTTATAACAGTAGTGAAGATTGGAAATACTAAGATGGTATATTGGCCTTTTCTTTTATCTCATGTTTCAGAATATTTTTTCTTGAAACCTACCACATAAATATAGTTTGACATGTATGTTATGTTTTTTTTCTTGAGGGGGGTGTATGTTATGTATGCGAAGAGACACATTCGTGCTACTGGACTTGCTGCTATTAATCATCTTTTCTTGATTTTTAGGATACTAATTAAACCTCACCTCCTGTACAAGCTGGAAGGAAAGCTGTTGTGGATTCCATTATTGTTGATTTTTAAGCAAACATGATCGTGCCCCTTATTGTGCTAATTATGAAATTTGATGGAAGCATGGTTTCCCCTGAGCAAATTAGGCCATACTTACATAGTTGCAACTAGCAAAGTAGTCCTTGTCATATTTGCCGTGATATGGAATGGATGAGAATATGGGAGTACGCAAATTATTTGTGCATTGTGCACTTTGATCTAAAAATTAGTTGTCGCTCTTTTAATTTCTATTACGTTGTATTTATTTTCCGCAAAGACATGCATTGCACATGCACGCTTCCTAGTACAGATGGCAAAATTATCTGTGTAGTTGGCAAAAGATTTGGTCATTGGTCAAAATTTGATCCTCACCGTGCCTGTTTTCCAAGCTATATTTGGTGTGATACAGATGGGTTGTCTTACACCACACGCAAAACATATATTTTCGATCAAGATCAGTTAAATTGTTGTCTGCTCACTGCTAGAAGTTGCAACACCATCTGCTACACTAATTTTACTTAATTTTTTAAGAAGAAAAGAAATAATTGGATAAATCGTAACTAAACCAGCCACGGGCACTTGGGCGCGGTGGCGCCAGGCCTTCCGCCTGCTAGTATCACTACAAAACAGTTAGCAACTAGTCAATCAAATACATGCCACGGCTGTTCAGTGTAGAACATCCAGACTTGCAAGGACAACATCTACATAAGTTACCAATGGGTACTCCCCTCTTCAGTTTCACAATTTTGACTCCTAACCAGAAGATAAGATAAGTAAATCTTGGGAACTTAGCAATCAAATTCGAATGATTATAGAGTTTCCGGTAAACATAAGTTTAGCCCTTGAATTTGAACTGTGCAAACATTTTCCTCTTCATAAATACTTTTTTAATATGATAAGGGCAGTAAACAAAGTTCTCCTCAAAAGACATGTAGTTTATCAACAAATTTTAAGTATAAATCGACCCTGCTGAGTTCAACTTTATAACTCAAGGCCCATATAGTTGCAAACAAACCAGCATTTTTCATCTTCGAAGAAAATAGACTCCTCCTAAGCTAACATAGTAGTATCCTCCCTTGGCCAACATGGAAAAACAACAGACACTACGCGGTAACATATAAACACTCTAGAATACCAAATGCGACGCAACCAGAAAAACAGAATTCCAGAACAAATATGCTGGTGCAAACATGCATGCACAGGGGGTTCCTCGTTGTAAGCCAGATTTAGTTCAACACATTAGGATGGATTTTAATCACCATCATAATGCAGTGCTTTGCAATTCAAATCCGTCCATCAGATTGAAAAACTAGAGTCCACACAATCCCGGTAACAAAAGTGCCCATCACAGCAAAAAATTATTACACTTCTTTTTGAGACGCTAAACCAAGCCAGCAGAAAGGCATAATATCATTAACTGCTGAGAAGCCTGAGAATAATAATAGTAAAACAGGAATGCATGAACTAGAGTTTAAAGAACGTAGTAACCCAACTTGAACAGGTAATCAAATTCTAAAACTCCCCTGTGGAGATGTTTGAGGAAAGAACACTTGAATTATTATATGTATCAAACAGCACTCTCTTGTCAACTCTAAGCGGCCAGATAGCATCTGAAAAGCAGCACGTTAAACAGTACTACTGAATCAGCCAATCACAAAGCCTACTATTACATGATCTATCAATTGTCCTCTAGCATTGAGAGGATGCAAAATCGACCCTGCTGAGTTCAATTTTACAACTCAAAACCCATGTAGTTGCAGCACTTTCACCTTGAGAGAAAACAGATTACTCCCAAGCTAACACAACACAGTATACTACTCCCTTGAAAGACATGGGAAAACAACACACTCCAGAATATTAAAACAAGAAAAACAGAATTCCAGAACAAATATGCTGATGCACAACATATAACTATGCAATGGCAAGGATGCACCTTTAATAACTTGCTTGATATTATTTATATATAGCAAAGTACCAGATTCAGAAACAAACAGATAGTAGTACTAACCATAGACGTAGGAAATCATGAACAAATTTCCAACGCACCCCCAAAATAACAGCAATTAAATTCCCATATGATGAAAGCCCTACTCCTCGGAAGCGGAAGCCACAAGAGCTAAAGTAGGCGCCGACGACTCGCCCGGTTCCAGCATGCCCCCCATTGCGGCGGCTCGGGATTTGAAGAACTCGAGGAGCCGAACGCAAGTCTCCTTCAAGTACATCTTGTAGACGGCGAAACGCTCCTTGTGGGAGGCCAGGGTCGCGCCGGAGGCGTACTCGGAGACGGCAGCGAAGGACTCGGCCTCGATGGCTGCGGCAGCGCGCTTGGCCTCGGGCTCCGGGACGGCGCCGTAGTACTGGCAGTAGAGGCTGGGCCCTACCAGCTTCTGCAGGAGTATGCGCACCTTGGAGTCACGCGAGCTCTGCGACGGTGGCCACGAACACGAAGGAAGCAGCGACGGGTCGAACCCAGGCGGCAGGGTAGACGCGAGAGATCGGAGGGCAGCAGAGCGATCGACAGATCTGCGGCGGCCCTCGGCGGCAGCGCTGAGGGAATAGGGAGCGACAGATCTGCGGCGGCCCTCGGCGGCAGCGCTGAGGGAATAGGGAGCGACAGATCTGCGGCGGCCCTCGGCAGCAGCGCTGAGGGAATAGGGAGCGACAGATCTGCTGCGGCTATCGGCGGCAGTGCTGAGGACATGGCGAGAGCGTGATCGGCGGCCCGACATCGCTCGCCGCTCGTGAGGAAGAAAGGTGGGTTCTGTGGGTGGCGGCGGCAGGGAGAAAAAATTCAGAGCACCTCCTATTTATTCCGTGGGTCGACGGTTGGAGAGCGCCTCCCCAGCGCAGCGCCGGTTCGGGAACTGGCGCCCACGCAGACGCGGCAGCGGGCCTCGGCCCATTAGACTTGGCTCCCTTTCCTCGTTCGCTTGATCCCTGTTTTTTTTCTCTCGGATGTGCTATGCTGGAAATTCAGGGGAAAAAAGACCGGCATCGGTTTTTGCGATTTCGAAAAATGTTCGTGATATAAAATAATCGTTAAAAAATCAAATTCGTGAAAAAAAATTCGAATTCTTACACAATTTTTTTTGAAATCATGAACATTTTTTGAATTTTGCAAACATTTTTTTGAGACTCCTGAACATTTTTGGAACTTACAAAAAAATGACGAGATTCACCATCATCTTTTGAATTCAGATTTCTTTTCAAATTTGTGAACATGTTTTCAAAATCTTGAACATATTTTTAAAATTATGAACATTTTTTGAATTTTGCAAACAATATTTCGAGACTCATGAACATTTTTGGTATTCACAAACATTTTTTAGAGATTCATGAACATTTTAGGAATTCATGATCGTTAGACTTGGCTCCCTTCGCTTGCTCGCTCCCTTTCCTCGTTCGCTTGATCATTGTTTATTTTTCCTCTCGGCTATGATGTGCTGCAAATTCAGGAAGAAAGGACCGCCATCCTGTTTTGCGATTTTGAAACATGTCCGTGATATACAAATATGTTCAACTTCATGAAGGATTTTTTTAAATCATGAACATTGTTTAAAATCTTGAATATTTTTTGAAATTCTTGAACATTTTTGCGAGACTCATGAACATTTTAGAATTCACAAACATTTTACAAATCCACAGACAATTTTACAATTTCAGAAACATTTTTTAAAATCGTAAAGACTTTTTTGAATTCTTGATCTTTTTTGGAAATCGAGAACATTTTCTAAAAATTCACAAACATTTTTTGTACAAATTTATGACATTTTTTTCGAACTCACGAACATTTTTTATATTCAAGTACATTTTTTAATTAAGCAAAATAAAAGAAAAACAGAAAAAAGGAAAAGGGGCGCCCGCCCCGTACATGGGCGGGTCCAAAAGCATGTGCGGGAGAGAGTGGGTGCGCGTTTGCGTGTTCTCAGCCGCGTAGGTCGATAAATAGGAGGTCCCTAGAGCCAGTGTTAGGGTTAGTTCTCGTAAATCATGGGCTAGAATATTTACAACCCACAAATTATAAATCTCCCAAATGAATTTAGACTGTTTTCTAGACTGAATTTAACTCAACGAGCCTGAAAATTATGTCCTAATCGAAAGAGAATTTTCCAATGGGATTAAAGAACTAAATTCGAAGATTGATCGAAGATTGATGGATTCAAAGGAGAGTACAGATTTGTTTGGATTTTCGAAAAGAGAAAGATGCCAACGATGACATATATACACTCTGTTAGGGTTGAAAGATGAGTCGTGATAGGCATTGCCGATTAGCCCGATGAGCGATCGTCACTGATATTGAACTCAACTCGAGAGAAGAAGACCGAACTCAGCGGATTTGAGTCGAGGGTTTTGGTGACGTGCTTCGATTAGGGTCGTGGTTATTCGATCTAGGGTTCCGGGTTGGATTCTCAGGATTGATGTGTGAGATAGATGTGATAAGCGAATGACGCGAGACTTTGAGACATGACATTTAATTCCGAGAGCAATTTAGTCACAAGAGATTATTTAAGAATTAACTGTTTAAATTATGAACTAGGTTCATAACTAATCCGGCACAAAGTAAATCTCACAAGAAATAAAATAAAAAATATTTTATTTAAAATTTTAGAATTAAGTTGAGAGATGAAGTTGAGCAACATTGACTACGTTTTAGTTGATTGCAAAACAAAATAGTTTAATTTAATAAATAGTTTTAAAAATTTCGGATTTTCACATTTCCTAAAATACTGTTGTTTGCAGACTATGACTACAAGAATGACGCCTTGGTCAGGTATTTACACACTTGTCGGGTCATTAGCCGATTTCTAAGTAGTAGATATTTAGCATATTCCTACAGAGCAAAATATGGAGGGTAGTGACTTGGCACAAATTGCTTCAGGATATCAATCGATCATGGAAGGCATCGAGATCGACATCAACTACATAGAAGACTGGGATTGGAGAGCCGATATTGTTAATTATTGGAAGAACTCATCTCAATATGCAAGCGGAAGGCTCATGTATAAAGTCTTGAAATATACTTTAGTAGGGGACGATTTGTATTATCGGGACTTGGACAGATTGTTGCTTAAGTGCCTAGGGCCTAAGAAAGCCAAGGCAGCGATGCATGAGGTTCATTAAGGTATCTGTGGAACTCATCAATCGGCTATATGTTGCAGGATTTTCTTTCAAACATTACAAGGGTTGCGAGGATTGTGGTTAATTGTTTGGCAATATGCAATTGTGCCTGCATCAGCTATGCATCCAACCATCAAACCTTGGCCATTCAGGTTTAATATTATGATGCCCGTGCTACGCCACGGTGGCACATGGAATGAGGTGGCATAACAAGCGCAGAGCCAAAAGTAGTATTGAGATTAATGCGTAAAATAACAAGTGTTTATAGCATTTCACAAATGAAGCATGACAAATATTATATCTAGAAATACAAAAGAAACATAGCTCACATTATCTCAAGTACAAGAGTACATCAGTGCTTCATCTACTTCTTGAGTCAAAAAACTTCAGACGTTGACTTTGCAGTTTGCATGTAAGAGCGAGTTAATGTAACGTTTCCCATGAGTTCATGTCTTGCTTCTTTCATTGTGTCCGAGTGCTAGCACCAAATCAGTCAAATACATTAAAGTGTGACATCTCACTGCTTAACTATTTATACAAAAGACTCCAACTACAGCCCACACTATTGCCATTCTTTCTTCTCCTAATCCATGGAGAGTCTTATCTATTTAAGCCCGCCGTCGATCCTAATAATACAACACGTGGTGACCAATTAACCATACATCCCTGTCATCCATCAAAAGAATACTCATAACTGTGAATTGTCTATGGTAGAGGCCATCCAAAAAATCTACCAAGCTTACATACAAACTGATTTGGGGAACACATCAGGTCTCTTGGGCTTCTAGAGTTATTCCTCTTAGACTTCCAGTGTTACTCATAAAGAATTTGGCGTAAATCAAAACGAAATTAGAACCATAGAGTGAAGTATCCCGCTCCAGTTTTATCTGTCTGGCCTTTTTGTTCAGGCTAAAACAAAATTAAATAAATATCATGCTTAGATGCTGAAATAGTGGTACCAATGATAGCTTGTAACCAGCATCCGTGAAACATGACTACATGAGTATCGAAAGTTTCTAAATTAACAACTAAGAGAATACAAAAGATGAAACCAACATGAGATGAAGAATGCCAGAATCAATTATATATAATACAATGCCTAAGTTTCAGTCTTGTAACATGATTTTATAATGCGCAAGTTTCAGTCTTGTAACATGATTTTATGCCTATCTAGCCGTACAATCAATGACAACTTTGACAAACGAAGATGCCCGCAACGGATAGCTCTGGCGACCCCGACCCCCCGCTCCACCAGCCCCCACCGGCGGCCGCCGCTTCGGCCCCGTCGGCCACCCTCTCGGCTCCGCGCGTCCCCCGTCGCTCCAAGCCGCCTCCTCCCGCTAGCAGGTTCTGGTCGGAGAATGGGGGCCGTGCGAGGGCTCCCCACGCATGTCCTCCCTGCCCGCGCCGGTGGCCACCCCGCTGCCCTCCGCCCCCGTGGCCCTTGCCGGCGACGCCAACGGTCTGCTGCTGAAGTCCCTGGCGTCGATCCCCGCGACTCTACCTCCGGTTCTTCCTGTCCTGCCGGATCTGACTCCCGCCCCAGCGCTGCCTCCGCCGCCTCCGGCGGGCCGAGTCTCTGCGCCTGGCGTCGATTTGGTGGTGGTGTTCGACTCCAGGCCTGCTTCCTGGTGCGCCGCCGCCGGTGACGAGGTCGAGGATGGGGAGTTCGTTCTGCAGTCGCCGCCGCCCGGCAGATCTGGCCTCGTCTCCGGCGATGCGCATCCCCAGCTTGGCTGCTCTGTTGTCAAGGGTGGGGAAGATGTTGTGGGCATGCCCGTGCTGCTACCGCAGGCCGCCGTGCAAGGCCCGTGCCCACCGTAGGACGATTCCTTCTGCTCCGGTGAGGGTGATGGTGCAAGGGCGGTGCCGCGGTCGCCTCTGGCCGCCGCAGATGACCACCTTTCTGGCATGGGTTGTGCCTCCGGCGATGCTGTCATTGGGGAGCTGGCGCCGCCGCTGACGGCAACTGTTGTGGAAGGCCCCAGTCCTGGTTCTGGTTGTGTGCTGCACCCTTGTGGTCCAGCGGTGGCTATGGTTGCTCAGCCAAGGGACGGTCCCTGGGCAGGGCGACCTATTTCGTGGAGCTCCCTTACCGACGACGAAGATGACGACGATGGCGAAGAGCTGGCTCCACAGACACCTCTGTCGTCTGCCAAATGCTCAGTTCCAGCCGGTTCATTGCCTCCCTGCTCTCCTGTTCCACCTCCTTGTGGCCCTGCGGGGGCTGTGGCCTCGACGCCGGAGGGGAATCCTTGGATTTTCGTGGGCCCAAGGCGTCGTCCCCGCCGCCAAGACCAGTGCTGCCAGGCTTCTGGACCCTCTGCCATGTTCGATGCGAGGCTTGCTCAAGCCACCGTCTTTCGGAGGAGAACGCGCGGTCGGTGCTTCCGTTGTTTGGCTCCTGACCACCGGGCTGCCTCTTGCCGTGACCCGGTGAGATGTCTCTCCTGCCACCGTTCTGGGCACCGCGAACGGGACTGTCGTCTTCGTCATCCCGCCAGCAAAGCTCCTGGTCGCTGTGCGCCTGCCCCTCCGGCCCCGCCATGCCCTTCCATGGGTGGTCGCTCCTGGGCTTCCGTGGTTGCTCCTGCTTTGCACGCCCAAGCTCCTGTAGCCGCAAGGGCGGTTGATGATGATGCTAGCAATGGTTGCGCTGGACATGTCTCAGCTTCAAGGTCTATTGATGCGCTGTCTTCTTCGCTTGGTGCTGAGCTGCAAGGCATGGTGGAGATGGCGCTCCGTCCGCTACGCGTGTTAGAGGACTCTTTGTGTTTGTGGGTGGCACGTGCTACCATCTTGTTGGAGAGGGCGGAGGTGTCCGATGGCACGCAGGGGTTGAGCCCAGCCTCACCGGGGCTTTGCTCCTCGGACACCGTCGTTGATGGCCCATTGCCGACGGTGCAGGCGCCACTGGTGGCAGAAGATGGGTATCATGAGGTTGTGGACAACATCGGCTGTGTTCGGTTGATGCCATCGGAGTTAGTTGATCCCGTGGAGCCTTCTGCTTTGGCGGTTGCAGGTCTCCACAAGATGGTCTCCATTGGCAAGGTGGCCAATGAGATCAACCTTGCTACTACCGGCTCTGCTGATGCTTGGGCTGTTGGTAAGGGTTGCTCTTTGGTGGTTGGACACGATGACGATTTTCATGACTTCACCGAGCTGATCAAAGGTCTCCTTGCCGTGCCTTCTATCTCCCAAGGTTTGATTCGCCTTGTCAACGAGAGGAAGGTTGCAAGATGTTAGTTTCAAGGATGTGTTTCTCGCTCCGGTGTTTCTTATTTTGTGAGTAGTCCGCTTGAGGTTGTGGGTTGGCTGTTGTGGTGCGTGATGCTGGGCATCTTCTGTTGGGGTGCCATGTTGGCGAGAGTGGCGTGGCTCTTGGTGCGTCGTGCTTTCGAGAGGGCGTGGCCCTGTTTGTATCGGTTTTCGCCCGGTTTCCCATAATTAATTGGGCAACTATCTTCTTCTTTATTAATGAAAAAGGCAAAGCTTTTGCCTTCGTTTCAAAAAAAAAAATGACAGAGCTAGCTTACTTGCCGAGCATGGGCAAGGTCTATTTGTGACACCGCCGGCTGCTGTTTTCCAAACAAAACAGCACTGATAACCCATATATTGATGCTGATTCTTCATGGATGCTTAATGGACACACCACTTGAGCTAGGGTAGTTGCCTAGAGTCGCTGGCTGTGTACAATACAGTTTAAAAATTTCAGCAAGAGTTATATATACAAATATAATACTATATCAAAGTAGTCTAGCATGTGTATCCCTCGAACTCTGATCAGCCGCGCAAAAAAACAATTCATGTAGTAGTGTTACCTTTTATACAAGAAAATTAATTTAATCAACTCAGTCTTGCATCAGGTCTATCAAGTGGTTCTCTTTCCGTCACCATTGCACATATACACCAGCACAATCTTCTGAATTTTTATTTATTTATGCAAGAGTCCACTACCTCACAACTGCTCGAGAAAGTTACACTTCATATGGAATAGCATAAAGAATTGAATCGGATAGCACCCTATCAGTTCCCCCCAAAAAAAAAACAGTAATCTACACGGTGCAAAACAAACAGTTTAGCTCAAATTTCCACATTTAAGTAGAAACAAGACCAAATTAGAGCAACATGTCATTCTCTGAACACCTGAAAGTTACCATCATTTTCTATTGATGGTGAATGAAGTGGACTCTTAATACATATATAATTTGGATTTTCAAGTTCACTGCTTATTCATCAGACTCACCAATAGTACAAATACACAAGGAAAAAAATTCGAATTCTTTGGGCCCTAAAGCAAGCAGGAAAGACACAAACTCATGTGTTGCATTCAGTATGCAGAAACGCCCAGGAACTCCGAACACAGTGGAAGAAAATTAGAATCCAAGAGTCCTGTCTCGTGCATGGTGTACCTTGTGAAGTTCATTAAGCTGCAATCTAATTTGAACCAGAACTCAATTATGTTATAATCATGGAAAAAATAGAATACAAAATTACAACCATTATCTGCAGTTCAATAATCAATAATCTAATTGGTTCAGTACTCACGGCATGGTATACCTTGTGGAGTTGTGGAGACGTACGTGAAAACTGAATAGGCTGAGATGCGCTCGGATCGAAGCGCCGCACGGTTCACTTGTTTGTCGGTGTGTCCCGGCGCTGCTCTGTGCTCGTGTGGACGCGGTGCACTACCGGATCTAGCGCGCCCGCAGGGGCTGCGACCTTCACATGGTCCGGCAATGGCGAGTGAGCAAGCCGCCGAGGGGCCGTGCGGCCTCCACGCATTCCTGGCGAAGGCAAAGGTGGGCGATACCTAGGGCTACCGCTTTGCCTCCGGAAGCCGTCCGCAGCTCAATTGCAGGGTCTCGTCGAGCACTTGGCGAGCTATCTGCCAACATGGAAAGCGGCATCTTTGCCGAAGAGCGGTCGTCTGGTTCTGGTCCTTTCGGTGCTATGCTCGGTGCCTATCCACACCATGCTCGCGTTGGACCTACCGCTCAAAACTATCGCCGCCATGAACAAGACCATCAGAGGATTCCTTTGGTGTGGCAAGGCCGAGGCGAGGGGCGGTCATTGTGCGGTGGCTTGGGAAAATGTTTGCATCCCCAAATGGGCAGGAGGGCTCGGAATCCCCAACCTGCGTTGGCTCAACACCGCCATGCAGGCGCGCTGGCCGTGGCTACAAAGAACCAACACCATGAGGCCGTGGTCTGAGTTTACCATTGACGTACCTAAGGAATCGCTGGCCCTCTTTAAAGCAGCAACTCGGGCACCGGTAGGACATGGACGGCACACCCTGTTCTGGGAAGATTGTTGGCTGTCGGGAGCGAGAGTTGAGGAACTGGCCCCAACGTTATATGCAGCGGTGCCACGCCGCATCAGAGCCTCTCGCACGGTGCAACAGGCCATAGACAACAACACTAGGGCGAGGGACGCCGGGCCGAACTTGAGCGCGCACTCCCTAAGGGAATACCTGCTCCTCTGGGAAAGAATTGCGGACTTCCCGATGGAGGACGGACTGGAGGATACCATAGTTTGGTCTTGGGAGCAGGATGGCCAGTTTTCCGCCAGATCAGCATATGCGGCAAAATTCGCAGGTCGCGAGGTAAGTCCGACGGCCGCCTTCACTTGGGAGTCCAGAGCACCGCTCCAATGCCGTTTCTTCTTGTGGCTTGTATTCAAGAACAGATGCTGGACATCCGATAGGTTGGCTCGACGCGGGATGCCACACCAAGCAACCTGCCCTTTCTGTGCACAGGGTGACGAGACCATCGTACACCTCCTGTTGACGTGCATATTCGCACGCACCCTGTGGGCGAAGATATGCACGGTTGTAGGCAGACCGGTCTGGGTGCCGACGACGGAGGACACAATCAAGGATTGGTGCACTGGCCAGACCGGTATGGAGCACGGACCCAAGGACATACGGGCCTTCTTCACGCTGGCTATGTGGGAGTTATGGAAGCACAGAAACGCCATCGTCTTTGATGGAGCCTCTCCGTCGGTTCCGACCCTTGCGACGCGGATAGTGGACGAAGGAAGAAGGTGGCAGCAGGCCGGAAAGCTAAAAGGAAGCTGGGAAGCGAGCTTTGCCGAAGTGGAGAGGTGGGCTAGGGGCGAGTAGTCCGCTGCGGTGTTATGGTAGAGTGTAGGTGGTGTGCGATGAGTTTGTAAATTGTATCACCGCCAGGTGGACTGGGTTCTTCACCCCTCCCTTCTATAATATATGATACACACACTGTGCGTATTCGAGAAAAAAGGTGGGCGAAGGCGTACACGCAGGCAGGGGGTGCGGCTTCCATGTTATGACGACGACGGTGGCGGCGGCGATGGCGAGTGAGATGGGCGGCGATTTGGATGGAGATTGGAACACTCGCGTGAAGGGGACCGGGACTGGAGGAGCGAGGCGGCAAAGGGGACGAGGATTGGAGGAGGCGAGGAGCAGGCGGCTGGAGAGAGGTTTTGGGGACGGGAGAAAGAGGATCGGGGTGGAGGACTACTCGGTTAGCGTGTTGCCAAGTTTGGATGGCCCACTTGTCAGTATGGACACTGAGGAGGTGGGGCAAATTGAAAGTGAACGGACGACCGCCAACTCAAAACTTTAAAAGTAGGAAAGAGGAAAGATAAAGGATGTTGGAGTACCCGCCTCCTAGGAGCCTCCGCAGGTGAGGAGGGCTTCGCGTCGCCCGTTCTGCGTTAGCATACTGTCGGGACTCGGAATCTAGGCACATATGGATCTAGCTGAACAACCCATATAAGTATTCGAGACCTCACGCACGGTACACAACGGTTGCCGCCAATACCTTGGTCGGGACCGTTTGCGCCATTTGGCTCGAACTTATATAGCATTGTCATGTAACATATCATAAAACCAGCGAGTCCTCACGCCCGGTACAAACGGCTGCCACCTTACCTGAACCGGACCGTTTGGTTCACTTATATGAATATGTCTGTCAGTGCATTGAAAATGGGTTTTCAATACCCCTGACTATGCACAGACAGTTGCAGCCTCCACGCCGAGAAGGGCTTGGCGGAAGATGGGTTTATCCCAAGGCATCCAAGACTTGGTAGATAAAACCATGAAGAAGACCTCGAGGCAGGTCATCGAGAAGTACTAAAGAAGTACTGAAGATCAAGACTCAAGTTGCCGGCAAGCTCCAAGCCGGCAAGATCGGGGCCGGCAAGCTCCCTCCACCGCTCCACATCAGCGACCTGTCAGAGTCTTGCCGACAGATGGCGGACGCGCAGGCAGTCAGGTGAAGCTTGTCGGGGCATGATCGGGAGTGAGTTAAGAGGTATCACCCTCGTCACTCGAGGATAACTCTGTAGAGTCGAACAACTTAGGGGGGTGTGCGGTGCTGTGCTGGTCTCAGCCCGACAATCACTTCAATCGGGGCACTAGTAGCTAAGCGGGGCAACTAGAACAAAGGAGAGGGCCACAGATGGTATTCATCCAACCTATACTAAGCATTTAGGATAACAGGTAAGGTATCAATAGTAGTTTACAAAAATAGGCTATGCATCAGAATAGGATCAAACAAATGCAGTAGCAAATTCTAATGCAAGCACGGGGAAGAAGGAATAGGTGATATAGGAATGATCAAGGGGGTTTGCTTGCCTGGAAGCTCTGCTGAAAGGGAGGAAGGGTCGTCGGTGACGTAGTCGATCACAGGGGCAGCGTCGGTCTCGGGGTCTATCGGAGAGAAGAGGGGGAAGAAACAATAAATACAAGCAACAAATGCAATCACAGATGCATGGAATGGCAGTACGCAGTGTTAGGGGTGATCTATTGCAGTACTACGCAAGTTAGTCGGAGCGGGAAACATCCAGAGGTGTTTTACCAGCTCCGGGCATTTATCTGACAGATGAATCGGAGGGGAAAACTCCATGTTCATCATGTTAGATGGGTGTGGCAGATATGTGGGTGGCATATTCGGATTCTTCATATTTTTCTGATCGTTTTTCATATATAAATTATTTTAATCCGAGTTACGGTTTATTTTATATGATTTTTCAAAGTTTTAATCATTTTCTGGAATTTCTGAAATTATTTTAATTTAGAATTACCCGAAACAGTAGCCAATGACGTCATCATGACATCAGCATGGCGTCAGCAGTCAACAGGTCCGCTGACCAGTCAAACCTGACCAGTGGGTTCCACTGGTCAGTGACTGCGTTAATTAAACAGAATTTAATTAAACTAATTAACCTAATTAGCAGGTGGGCCCGCCCTGTCAGTGGCTGATTAGACTAATTAATTTAATTAACAATTTAATTATCGTTTTTTTTAAATCGTTTATTTAGGCGGGACCCACATGTCAGTGACATGGGGCCACCATGTCAGCGGTTGACCCGGTCAAATGGTCAACCGGGCCCATCAGTCAGCGGCACACGGCGAGGCCAGTCCGTGCCACGTCGGACGTCGTTGGTGACTCGCCGGAACCATGCCGGCGAGCGTCTCCCGCGGCGGATCTTCGCCGGAGAAGCTCGGGATTCGCGTACAGGCGACCATTCGCGACGCGGTTTGCGGCGTTCGATCGGGGAGACGACGCCGCGTCGATCTATGGCATTAGCGCGAGGCGGGGCGGCCGGAGATGAGCGCTACGACGACGACGGCGGACGGCGGCGTTCGGGCGTCTCGCGAACGACGGCTAGAGGGCACGGCGAGGAGAGCTAATGGGCGCGTTGGACTCGCACGGGTACGCGGAGCACGAAACCGTGCTCGGACGCCCACGGCAGCGGCTACATTCGACAGCGGCGAGCTCGTGGCGGAGCTGCGTTCGGGCGGCGATGGCAGCGGCGAATACGGCGATGAAAACGCGCGGGAGAGAGAGGGGAACGACGGCGAGGCTCACCGGGAGCCTGTAGACGAGCTAAAGTGCGCGCGGGGAGGTTGGACGGCGACGAATTCGACGGCGGCGTGCGGCGGGTCCGAGCAAGAAGACGACCTCGTCGGCGTGGCTGTGGCGTCTCCGAGCTCCGATGAGTCGACGCAGTCGACGTAGACGAGGACGGGGGAGCCCTACGGCATGGCGGCGAGGGGTGGGGAGGCCGGTAGCTGCGGGATCGATGGCGGCGACGAAGCGAGCTTACGGGCGAGAGAGAGAGAGAGAGAGAGAGCGCACGGGCGAGAGGGAGAAGATCTGGGGCCGGCTAGGGTTTCGAGGGTGGCGGTCTTATCCCCAGGAGGCCTGTAGCGGCGCGGTCGGCGAGGTGGTCGCGGCGGGATGGCTCGCCGGCGTCGGGCGCGGTCGGTGCGAGCGAGCGACCGAGGATGAACAGGGAAAGAGGGAGGCGACCGAGCGGGGTGGGCTGGGCCGGCTGGTTGACTAGAGCCCAGCAGCGCTGGCCTTTTTCTTTTTCTTTCTTTTCTTTTCTGTTTTTCCCTTTTTGCTTTTGTTTAGTAAATAGTTTAGCCCTAATTTTAGTTTTGTAAAATATGAGAATTGGCCCAAAATTAACACTGCAATTTTAGTTACTACCAGAAATTGGTTAGGAGGTGATATGATTTCATATGAATTTTAAGTAAATAAAAAGGTATTAAATATGGCTGATTTGGATCTGTTTTAAGGTGTTAGGGTCATTTAACTAATTCAATAAATGTTGATTTTATTTTTATAATTTCTTTTAGATTATTTGCAATATTATGAACATTTTTATCCTACTGTTTGGATAACTTTTAATTTTGACTTTATTTTAAATTTAAGTTTGGAGTTGGATTATTCTCTAAATGCAATTTATTTTGGATGATCATGATGACATGGCAATTTAATTAAATTAATGACAGGGTTAAGATCTGGGGATGTTACAAATCTCCCCCACTACAAGAAATCTCGTCCCGAAATTTAAAAGGTGGGGTAAGAGGAATCTCCGGGATCAAGGATATACAGGAGAGTCAGGTTTCGATCCTGTGGAACTGTGCTTTGTGTGGGTTAAAAGTAGGAAGGACGGTGGCATCTTGCACGGCCATGATACTAAGGTACGTCAGAGGAAAGTCTGTCAGATATGTCGGCAACACGTCGGTACCATAGGCGGGAACGAAGAGGACCATTTTCCTGCTCGTTAAAACGAGGCGGACCAATAGGCAAGGTTCTCGTCCATCGGTGGTTACCGAAATGCCATCAACAATTAGTGACAAGGTTTTATTTGGGGGTGTGGACTTAAGCAGGGAATTATCACTGCTCAGATAAAGGCTAGATTTCATGATATGTTACACAGACCAATGGAAAGGAAAAATATGATTATACACACATATTAGGTGTATATCCTTCCCAAGGAAAAGCAGAGCATGATATACACGGAAAGGAGCAGTTGCAGATAATCCAGCTCTCCGGGTGAATGTGAATACGAGATCCTAATGTTAGGGTCAGCAAAATCATTTAACCCGAATAGAAGAGGATTCAGAGTCCCAGAGTAAAGATGAGGAATAAAAGATCCTAATACCACCCATTGGCGACGTGGGCCCGTAAGCCACACAGCCATGTTAGTAAACTGTTTTTCAAAGACTAGACTCAACTTCGGCCAAGGAGTTGGAAAGGGGCTTCCTACAGGCAGTCGGCTCTGATACCAACTTGTGACGCCCCCAACTTAATCGTGCACTAATCATACACGCAAATGCACACGATCAAGCCTAGGGACTCACTTGAAGATATCACAACACAACTCTACTCAAATAAAAAATAATAATACAAGCTTATTATTACAAGCCAGGGGCCTCGAGGGCTCGAATACATAAGCTTGAGCATACAAGCGTCAGCGAAAGCATTAGACATCTGAGTACAGATATAAAAGGGAAACAAGTCTGCCTTAAGAAGGCGAAAACAAACAATGGCTCTGATCGAAAGAGGCAAGGCCTCCTGCCTGGGAGCCTCCGAATCTACTCCTGGTCGTCGATGATCTCCACGTCGTAGTAGGCTCCTCCAAAAGTGTAGTAGCAGTCGTCGGCGGTAGCAGCTGGCTCCTGGGATCCGTCATCTGGTCGCAGTAATCGGGTATGGGGGGAAAGAGTAGCAAAGCAACCGTGAGTACTCATCCAAAGTACTCGCAAGACTGACATCAGAACTAAACTACTTATGCATCGGTATCAAAGGAATGGGGTTGTATCTTTGGACTAAACTGCAGAAATGCTGGAACAGAGGGGGAAAGCCTAGCCTATCGAAGACTAGCATCTTCAGCGTCTTGCAGCATAAGAAGAGTGCAGATTAGCATATTATAAATTAACAAGCATGTTGAAGCAAAGCCCAGAGATCCTTTCTCGACTCCCTGCGAGAAAGCAATCCCGAAGCTTACAATTAATTATCATGTATCCAGTTCAAGTAGTAATAGATCGAGATACAACACTGAGCGTCCTGTTACCGTGGACACGGCTATTCGAATAGATAACTTCCCTGCAGGGGTGCACTACTATTACCCAACACGCTCGATTAACTCTGGCCGGACACACTTTTATCGGGTCATGCCCGGCCTCGGCTGATTGACACACCGCAGCCCTACCTAGAGCTAAGCAGAGAGGTCCCCGCCGGTCTACATCCTAAGCGCTCAGGGGTCTTGGGCCATCACCCTGCGCACTCCGGGTCGTTGTGCACAAGGTGGATCCAGGCACCACCTCTGGGGCGCCGATCCGACCCGGCCACAATGCTGAACTGGACGTCTGACAGAGCTTTCGGCTGATGCATACTGCGTAGAGGGCCCCATTAAACCATTATCCCACGTGGTGGTAGTGCGTATAGGCCAGTGGCCAACTCAGATCAATACCCAAATCCATTATCGCATTATTAGGAGCTCGCAGTGACGATCAGTACTCCTGTCATCCCGTCTCGAGGAAGTGCAACAAGGGCCAGGCCCATCCCTCTCTAGGGCGGTCTCTACCTACCCGGTCGCGCCTCGTAATTATCTCGCGGGTACCCTCACGGTCAACCCGACTTTACATCTCTCGCGGGTACCCCTCGGGGTCGACCCGACTGTATTCAGTAAAAGTAGTAAAGTCCCTGTAACTGTGTGTTCAGAACATCAAGGAGGAATCCGAGGAATCACCCTCGTTGGAATCCTACTCGATGTAGTCCGTCAAGGAGAACCAGGAGGAATCACCCTCGATGGTCCACACTTGAGGGGTTGCACGACAGAAGCTCCACCGGAGGTGGATGAAGAGGAATCACCCTCGGTAATCCGCGTCCGACTAGCTGTACTACAAAGGCATGATCGGGAGTGAGTTAAGAGGTATCACCCTCGTCACTCGAGGATAACTCTGTAGAGTCGAACAACTTAGGGGGGTGTGCGGTGCTGTGCTGGTCTCAGCCCGACAATCACTTCAATCGGGGCACTAGTAGCTAAGCGGGGCAACTAGAACAAAGGAGAGGACCACAGATGGTATTCATCCAACCTATACAAAGCATTTAGGATAACAGGTAAGGTATCAATAGCAGTTTACAAAAATAGGCTATGCATCAGAATAGGATCAAACAAATGCAGTAGCAAATTCTAATGCAAGCACGGGGAAGAAGGAATAGGTGATATAGGAATGATCAAGGGGGTTTGCTTGCCTGGAAGCTCTGCTGAAAGGGAGGAAGAGTCGTTGGTGACGTAGTCGATCACAGGGGCAGCGTCGGTCTCGGGGTCTATCGGAGAGAAGAGGGGGAAGAAACAATAAATACAAGCAACAAATGCAATCACAGATGAATGGCATGGCAGTACGCAGTGTTAGGGGTGATCTACTGCAGTACTACGCAAGTTAGTCGGAGCGGGAAACATCCGGAGGTGTTTTACCAGCTCCGAGCATTTAACGGACAGATGAATCGGAGGGGAAAACTCCATGTTCTTCATGTTAGATGGGTGTGGCAGATATGTGGGTGGCATATTCGGATTCTTCATATTTTTCTGATCGTTTTTCATATATAAATTATTTTAATCCGAGTTATGGTTTATTTTATATGATTTTTCAAAGTTTTAATCATTTTCTGGAATTTCTGAAATTATTTTAATGTAGAATTACCCGAAACAGTAGCCAGTGACGTCATCATGACGTCAGCAGTCAACAGGTCCGCTGACCAGTCAAACCTGACCAGTGGGTCCCACTGGTCAGTGACTGCGTTAATTAAACAGAATTTAATTAATCTAATTAACCTAATTAGCAGGTGGGCCCGCCCTGTCAGTGGCTGATTAGACTAATTAATTTAATTATCGTTTTATTTATTTTTTTAAATCGTTTATTTAGGCGGGACCCACATGTCAGTGACATGGGGCCGCCACGTCATCGGTTGACCTGGTCAAATGGTCAACCGGGCCCATCAGTCAGCGGCACACGGCGGGGTCAGGTCGTGCCACGTCGGACGTCGTCGGCGACCCGCCCTGTCAGTGGCTGATTAGACTAATTAATTTAATTATCGTTTTATTTATTTTTTTAAATCGTTTATTTAGGCGGGACCCACATGTCAGTGACATGGGGCCGCCACGTCAGCGGTTGACCTGGTCAAATGGTCAACCGGGCCCATCAGTCAGCGGCACACGGCGGGGTCAGGTCGTGCCACGTCGGACGTCGTCGGCGACTCGCCGGAACCACGCCGGCGAGCGTCTCCCGCGGCGGATCTTCGCTGGAGAAGCTCGGGATTCGCGTACAGGCGACCATTCGCGACGCGGTTTGCGGCGTTCGATCGGGGAGGCGACGCCGCGTCGATCTACGGCATTAGCGCGAGGCGGGGCGGCCGGAGATGAGCGCTACGACGGCGACGGCGGACGGCGGCGTTCGGGCGTCTCGCGAATGACGGCTAGAGGGCACGGCGAGGCGAGCTAATGGGCGCGTTGGACTCGCACGGGTACGCGGAGCACGAAACCGTGCTCGGACGCCCACGGCAGCGGCTACATTCGACGGCGGCGAGCTCGCGACGGAGCTGCGTTCGGGCGGCGATGGCAGCGGCGAATACGGCGATGAAAACGCGCGGGAGAGAGAGGGGAACGACGGCGAGGCTCACCGGGAGCCTGTAGCCGAGCTAAAGTGCGCATGGGGAGGTTGGACGGCGACGAATTCGACGACAGCATGCGGCGGGTTCGAGGAAGAAGACGACCTCGTCGGCGTGGCTGTGGCGTCTCCGAGCTCCGATGAGTCGACGCAGTCGACGTAGACGAGGACGGGGGAGCCCTACGGCATGGCGGCGAGGGGTGGGGAGGCCGGTAGCTGCGGGATCGACGGCGGCGACGGAGCGAGCTTACGGGCGAGAGAGAGAGAGAGAGAGAGAGAGAGAGAGAGAGAGAGAGAGAGAGAGAGAGAGAGCGCACGGGCGAGAGGGAGAAGATCTGGGCCTGGCTAGGGTTTCGGGGGTGGCGGTCTTATCCCCAGGAGGCCTGTAGCGGCGCGGTCATCGAGGTGGTCGCGGCGGGATGGCTCCCCGGCGTCGGGCGCGGTCGGTGCGAGCGAGCGACCGAGGATGAACAGGGAAGGAAGGAGGCGACCGAGCGGGGTGGGCTGGGCCGGCTGGTTGACTAGAGCCCAGCAGCGCTGGCCTTTTTCTTTTTTTTCTTTTCTTTTCTGTTTTTCCCTTTTTGCTTCTGTTTAGTAAATAGTTTAGCCCTAATTTTAGTTTTGTAAAATATGAGAATTGGCCCAAAATTAACAGTGCAATTTTAGTTACTACCAGAAATTGGTTTGGAGGTGATATGATTTCATATGAATTTTAAGTAAATAAAAAGGTATTAAATATGGCTGATTTGGATCTGTTTTAGGGTGTTAGGGTCATTTAACTAATTCAATAAATGTTGATTTTACTTTTATAATTGCTTTTGGATTATTTGCAATATTATGAACATTTTTATCCTACTGTTTGGATAACTTTTAATTTTGACTTTATTTTAAATTTAATTTGGAGTTGGATTATTCTCTAAATGCAATTTATTTTGGATGATCATGATGACATGGCAATTTAATTAAATTAATGACAGAGTTAAGATCTGGGGATGTTACACCGCCTAAAGATCGACTTTATTGACACCCGTCCAAGTGGCGTGTCAAGATAATAGGAGGTAGCTGGGCTGACAGCACAGGTGGATCAGCGCTCCCTTGCCGGCATTCACCCAGCTTGACACCTATCATCGTATTTATTGCTTTTGTCCTATACCGTCAGGGTTAGGTATGATAGCACTGTAGCCACAATTTGCCCTCTGTAATTACCATTTTTCTACAGTGGTGACCCCTTCCATGTATAAAAGGAGGCCCATGGCGACCTTTACAAGGGTCGGACCCTTGCTCAATTACGCGTAGAAGCTGCACCTCCCGAGCACTTTGCCGGCAAGGTTGCGCTCCTGTAATTGTAGGGCTAGAAAACAATCATCAATCCACCAAAGCAGGAGTAGGGTTTTACGCTTCACAGCGGCCCGAACCTGGGTAAATTGCTGGTGTGATCTGCGGTTGGTGTTGCTCTTTGCGTGTAGTGAGCCCGCAGTCAAACGTAGAAGGGATGATGGCCCCATAGATTGTCGTACGTTGACATCTTTGGCGCACCAGGCAGGGGCTCTAAGCACGTGAACCTGCATCAGCCGCGTCACCGGCTTCATCATCTTAATCATCATCTTCGTCCATGGCACCTAAGAAGGCCAAGGGCGCTGCCGCTCCATCAACCTCCAAGGCGCCGTCGCACGCACGCACCGGAGATGGAGGCGGAGGAGGCCAAGCTTCGCACTCCCGCATTGGAGACAGAGGTGGGGGTGGAGGTGGCCATCTTCCTCGTCGTTCTGGTGACCCCAGTCATCAAACCGACAAGAAGAGCGCCACGAGCATCAACGGGAAGGGAAAGATGGTGTCCCAAGGTGGCACAACGAAGGACGCGCCGAGACGTTCGCACGACGGACAAGATCCGCCTCGACCCGAGCACGCGCCTAGGACGTCACACGATGGGCGTGACCCACAACGACGCGAGTAGACGTCGCGTCAATCCCAGCAAGTCCAAGAGTCGCCGCCGCGTCACGATGTTAACAGCTCCGGCCATCGCCGTGAGCACGTCTCTGAACATCCGTCACGCGACGGTCAGCGGGTTCCACCACTGGAGGGGAACAGAGCTTCTCTTGGCTTAGCTAGGAGTCGCCAGCCATTCCGCACCGCTGGTGGCCATGCAGTTCCTACACAGGAACGGGGCAGAGCTCCTCCCGGCTCAGCCAGGAGCCATGAGTCGTCCCACGCATCTACGCCATACATGGCACGTACTTCAGCAGAAGCGATGGTGCAAGCCCAGCTACTGCTTAACTCCCTCCAGCAGCTCACCAGATGGATGAGTGGTATGCCACCATCCAGAGCCTTCTCGCACTTGCCGGCAACGGAAGCTCCCAACAAGCGGGACCTTCACAGCGACCGCAGACGGTAACGGCGCGGGGAGCCGAAGAGCGTGCCGGAGGACTAGCGCCAACAGGGGCGCCGACGGTGCAGTCGCCGTAGCGCACACTGCGCCAAGACCGGCGCAACGACACTCGAGACGAGGTATCCATGGCCTTGTCCCACCCGCGAAGCCAGCAAGACCAGCGTCAGGTTTTGCAGAACCGGCAAGGCGAGGACGCCCATGCGCGGATTGAGCGGCGCCGAGAGCCTCGCCGGCAATCTAATGAACGCGCTAGACCGACAGCGAACTTGACCGCGCCAGGAAGCATTGGAGCCTTGCTGTACGATGCAAGCTGCCTTGCGTTTACCCATGAGCTGTGACAAGTTCACTGGCCCTCTTCCCGGAGCTTCAAGCCCGATCTGTCAAACGAATACGATGGCAAGATTAACCCATCTGAGTTCCTCGGGATCTATACCATAGCTCTTCAAGCTGCTGAGTGTAGAGACAAGAAGGTTCTCGCAAATTATTTTCCATTGGCGCTCAAGCCCAACATGAGATCTTGGCTGATGAACTTGCTAGAGGGCTCCATCTTGTCCTGGTTGGATTTATGTCATCAGTTTGTTGGCGCTTACCAGGGTGGCCACAAGCTCCCTGGCAAGCCCAGCGACCTGCATGTACTGCCGCAGAAAGAAGGCGAGCCCCTCCGCAAATACATTCAAAGGTTCAGTCGGGTGCATCACAACATCCCCGACGTGCATCCTGTCGCCGTTATTACTGCATTCCATAATAACGTGCGCAACCCGCAGGATGCGTGAAAAAATGAGTATCAAGCAGGTCAAGGAGATTGCTGAGCTGTATGCTCTTGCCGACAAGTGTGCACGCGCTGAAGAAGGAAGACGACTTCCCGGAGAGGACGCAGCAGTTGCTGCCCCCGACTCTAGTGACGAGGAGGTGTCCGCTCCAAAGAAGAAGGGCCGGAAGCGCAACCGCAAGCGCAAGGGCAAGCCAGTGATGGCAGTTGAAGGCTCTTGCGCCAAGAAGCCCAAGAATGAAGACACCGGGAGGAGGTTGTCGACCATACTTGCGAGCATGTGGCTGCCGGAGTGAAATCCAATGGCCCATACTGCAAGATACACCATACCGCAGGCCATGATCTCCAAGAGTGCCGCCAAGGTGAGCAACTGGATAAAAAAGCAGAAGCAAGAGTACGAGAAACGGGACAAGGGGAAGGGCCAAGATGGTACTAGTGGCACCAGCAACAAGAAGCGCGGCGCCCGTGGGGGTCACCGCGGCAAGGCCGGGAAGCAAAAGGAGAGTCTCGCTCATGGCCGAGATAAGAAAGAGGGTGATGAAGAACAAGACGACGACGATGAAGAAGAGTCTGACAACGCATTCCAGAATGCTACGGATTGCATTTGCATTGACGGAGGCGCATCTTTGCACTCCTCTCACCGCTAATTCAAGCAATGGGCACGTGAGATCAATGCGGTGGAACCGGGAGCTGACAAGCAGAAGCCGTTAAAGTGGTCCGACACACCTATCATTTTTTACACCGAGGACCACCTAGATCGTACATCTAGTATGGGGTGTTTGCCATTGTTGGTATCACCAACAATTCACAAACATTAAGGTGACAAAAATGTTAGTTGACGATGGGGCCGGGCTGAACTTGATATCCCCTGCGGTGATCAAAAAGATGCAAATTCCTGATGAGGACCTCCGCGAAACGGGAACATTTCAAGGAGTGAACCCAGGGAGGACAAATCCTAAGGGACAGATCACGCTGCCGGTAACGTTTGGAGATGAGTTGAACTACATGACCAAGAAGATAGTCTTCGACGTCGTCAAGTTGCCATTACCCTACAACAGGATTCTTGGTCGACCTGCCCTGGCGAAGTTCATGGCGGCATCCCATTACGCCTACAACACTCTAAAGATGCTAGGACCCATGGAGGTGATCACGATCCACTCCGACAAGAAAGACGCAGTGATTTGTGCCGACAAGCTCTACTGGGAGGCATTTGCAGCATCTGCTGGCAAGGCACCTACTCCTGCCGACAAGGTTCCCGGGGGGAGACATAGAAGAAGCATGATGAGACCGACAAAGGCAAGGCCTTCGGGAAGCGCACCGTAGAGTGCAGCACACCCTTTGAGGAAGCTGAAACCTCTGCTGGCAAGAGCAAGAAGGCCGCCAAAGCTGCACCTTCAACCAAACAAGTTTCTGCAAAGGAGGATGGGACCGGCACTTTCACCATAACGTTTGGAGATGAGTTGAACTACATGACCAAGAAGATAGTCTTCGACGTCGTCAAGTTGCCATTACCCTACAACGGGATTCTTGGTCGACCTGCCCTGGCGAAGTTCATGGCGGCATCCCATTATGCCTACAACACTCTAAAGATGCTAGGACCCATGGAGGTGATCACGATCCACTCCGACAAGAAAGACGCAGTGATTTGTGCCGACAAGCTCTACTGGGAGGCATTTGCAGCATCTGCTGGCAAGGCACCTGCTCCTGCCGACAAGGTTCCCGGGGGGAGACACAGAAGAAGCATGATGAGACCGGCAAAGGCAAGGCCTTCGGGAAGCGCACCGTAGAGTGCAGCACACCCGTTGAGGAAGCTGAAACCTCTGCTGGCAAGAGCAAGAAGGCCGCCAAAGCTGCACCTTCAACCAAACAAGTTTCTGCGAAGGAGGATGGGACCGGCACTTTCACCATAAGTGCCACCCTTAACAACAAATAGGAAAGCGCGATCGTCACTTTCCTGCGGGCGAATGTCGATGTGTTTGCATGGCAACCATCTGACATCCCCGGTGTTTCGAGAGAAGTGATTGAGCACCACCTTGTTGTCTGTCCTAACGCGAGACCCGTCAAGCAGAAGGTCAGGAAGCAAGCTTTGGAGCACCAAGAGTTTGTTGCCCAAGAAATCCAAAAGTTAGAAGTAGCAGGACTGGTCAAGGGAGTTCTACATCCAACATGGTTGGCAAATCTAGTAGTGGTTCGCAAGGCTAACGGGAAATGGAGGCTTTGTATTGACTTCACAGATATCAATAAAGCTTGTCTGAAGGACCCATTTCCTTTGCCGCGAATCGATCAAATTGTTGACTCCACTGCCGACTGTGATCTTCTCTCTTTCCTTGAAGCCTACTTTGGTTATCATCTGATCTTTATGGCTCGGGAAGATGAGTAGAAAACGGCATTCATTACTCCATGTGGCAGATACTATTTTATACATATGCCTTTCAGACTAAAGAGTGTCGGTGCAACATTTCAGAGAGGGGTGCAAATGTGGAAGCCTACATGGATGACATAGTAGTCAAAACCAAGCACCAATCAACACTCATCCAAGACTTAGAAGAAACATTTGCGAACTTGTGCAAGATCAACTTGAAGCTCAATCCCGAGAAGTGTGTTTTCGGTGTTCCATCCGGCAAGCTTCTCGGTTTCTTTGTATCTCTATGTGGAACTGAAGCGAATCCCAACAAGATCAAAGCAATTGAGCAGATTCAAGCACCCAAGCGCGTCAAGGACGTATGACGTGTTGTCGGCTGTGTTGCCGCTTTGGGAAAATTTATTTCCAAGTCAGTTGAGCGCGCCTTGCCGTTTTTCAAAATTTTGAAAAAGGCAGGTCCTATGAAATGGACCCCGGAAGCGGAGGCCACACTCCAAGGTTTCAAGCAGTATCTCTCTTCTCCGCCAGTGCTAGTTGCGCCTAGACCACAAGAGCCGTTGTTGCTATATTTGGCAGCAACTAATCAAGTGGTAAGTGATGCACTAGTGGCTGAAAGGGAAGCAGAAGACGAAGACGCGGCGACACTGATGTCTACTACGCAACTTTATTCTTGTAGACTCGTGTTGGGCCTCCAAGCGCAGAGTTTTGTAGGACAGTAGCAAATTTCCCTCAAGTGGATGACCTAAGGTTTATCAATCCGTGGGAGGCGTAGGATGAAGATGGTCTCTCTCAAACAACCCTGCAATCAAATACAAGAAATCTCTTGTGTCCCCAACACACCCAATACAATGGTAAATTGTATAGGTGCACTAGTTCGGCGAAGAGATGGTGATACAAGTGTAGTATGGATAGTAGATATAGGTTTTTCTAATCTGAAAATAAAAAAAACAGCAAGGTAGCAAACGATAAAAGTGAGCACAAACGGTATTGCAATACTTAAAAACAAGACCTAGGGTTCATACTTTCACTAGCGCAATCTCTCAACAATGCTAACATAATTGGATCATATAACAATCCCTCAACGTGCGATAAATAATCACTCCAAAGTTCCTATTAGCGGAGAACATAAGATAGAAATTGTTTGTAGGGTACGAAACCACCTCAAAGTTATCCTTTCCGATCGATCTATTGAGCCATTCCTATAAGTGTCACAAACAGCCCTAGAGTTCGTACTAAAATAACACCATATGATACACATCAACCAACTCTAATGTCACCTAGATACTCCAATGTCACCACAAGTATCCGTGAGTTGATTATATGATATGCATCAAACAACTTCATAATCATAATATTCAATCCACACAAAGAAATTCAAGGAGCACCCCAAAGTTTCTATCGGACAAAAGATAATAAAAATGTGCATCAACCCATATGCATAGATTACGCCAATGTTACCGCGGGAATCCGCGAGTTGAGTGCCAAAACATATATATATCAAGTGAATCAATATAATACCCCATTGTCACCACGGGTATTCATATGCAAGACATACATCAAGTGTTCTCAAATCTGAAATATTCAATCCGACAATAACGAAACCTCAAAGGGAAAAGATTCGATTCATCACAACAAGGATAGAGAGGGAAGAAACACCATATGATCCAACTATAATAACAAAGCTCGCGGTACATCAAGATCGTGCCAAATCAAGAACGCGCGAGAGAGAGATAAAACACATAGCTACTGGTACAAACCCTCAGCCCCGAGGGTGAACTACTCCCTCCTCATCATGGAGACCGCCAGGATGATGAAGATGGCCTCCGGTGATGATTCCCCCCTCCGACAGGGTGCCGGAAAAGGGCTGTAGATGAGATCGTGGAGGTACAGAGGCTTGCGGCGGCGTAAAAACTCATCTAGGTTAACTTTCGGGGGTTTCTGAATATATATGATTTTTTGGCGTTGGAATCACGCGAAGAGGTGCCACAGGGGGCCCACGAGGCACCAGGGTGCGCCTGGGGGGGGGGGGGCAGGCGCGCCCAGGTGGCTCGTGGGGCCCTTGTGGCTCTTCTGCTGCTCCTCCGAAGCTTCCTGGGTCTGTTTCCTTCCAGAAAAAATCGTCAAAAAGTTTCGCTACATTTGAACTTCATTTGATATGGATTTTCTGGAAAACCAAAAACAAGCAGAAAACAACAACTGGCACTGGGCACTAGGTCAATATGTTAGTCCATAAAAATCATATAAAAGCCATATAAAAGTGCACCAAAATCATATAAAACTATAATAAACATGGCATGAATACTTCATAAATTATAGATACGTTGGAGACGTATCAGCATCCCCAAGCTTAATTCCTGCTTGTCCTCGAGTAGGTAAATGATAAAAGAAATAATTTATGAAGTGTGAAGGCTAGCATAGTGCATAAGTTTGATCAATGATAATTTCAATCACTTTTTCTAGCATCAATATATATCATAATCAATAGCTCATCTCATAAAACTTCTCATGATCAAGTAGCAAGCTATTCACATGTTTAAAGTATAGGCCATAAACTTTCTTGAAAACTAACAAACTATGTTCTCAGTCATCAAACAATTGCAATTCATCTTATTTTCAGGAAGGGTCTATGTAAGAGCTTTGATCTAGCAAATTCCACATACTCAACCATCATTTAGTATTCCATGATTGCTGACACTCAAAGCATATTTTTAGAACAAACTGTTTCAGTCAAACACATAGGAAGATAGGGGCTTAATGTTTCGCCTCCCAACTTATTTATCTCAGGGATAATGTCAACAATAATAACACATGATCATCTACATTCAACTGGATATATGTGCCTGGATCTTTCCCTACCACATAATGCTTGCCAACTAAAGAATAAATAGAGCGGAATAGGGATGAACATTAATGACTCTTGCATAAAAGTATATACAGAAAAGTAAAAGATAGGACCTTCGCAGAGGGAAGCAGAGGTTGTCATGCGCTTTTTGTTGTTGGATGTCAAGCCCTTAATGCAAAGGAACGTCACGTTATATTGCCCCCTTGTGATAGCAACCTTTATTATGCAGCCCGCCGCTTTTATTTCTTTACCATCACAAGTTTGTACAACGCTTATTTTCCCTTGCAATAAAAGATCATACATATTTTAGGAGCAATTTTATTGCTTTTTGCACCGATGACAACTTACTTGAAGGATCTTATTCAATCCATAGGTAGATATGGTGGACACTCATGGCAAGAAACTGGGTTTAAGGGTTTTTGGATGCACAAGTAGTATCTCTACTTAGTACGAATTTTTGGCTAGCAAAAGATCCTAAGCAAGCACCACATGTTAGAGGATCCATGACAATATAACTTCTATGTGAATATAAACAAACATAACTCATTACGTTGTCTTCCTTGTCCAACGTCAACTACTTGATCAAACTTGAAAATAATTAATGGGGGCTCACAATCATAGAAGAGGTCCAAGATAGTATATTTATATGTGAAATTTCTCTTCCTTCAAAATTCTTTCATGAATTGTTCAAGTGACCAATGCTATGTTTATTAACTTTCAATAAATTTTACCACTTATACTTCTTGTATGTGAAGTCACTACTCCTCATGGGACAAGCATATGAAGCATATAAATTTCAAATTTATGATATTCAATTCATTTCAACAATTTACTCATAGGATATAAGTGAAGAACAAGAGTAAATGACAAACTACTCCAAAAAGATATAAGTGAAGATCAAATGAGTAGCTAAGTAATTAAGTAGCTATGTGAGGACTCTCTCTCATTTAAAAATTTCAGATCTTAAGTATTTTATTCAAACAGCAAATAAAACAAAATAAAATGACATTCCAAGAATAGCACACATCATGTGAAGAAACAAAAACTTAGGCTCAACGAAAACTGACCGATAGTTATTGAAGAAGAAAGGTGGGATGCCTACCGGGGCATCCCCAAGCTTAGATGCTTGAGACTTCTTGAAATATTAACTTGGGATGCCTTGGGCATCCCCAAGCTTGAGCTCTTGTGTCTCCTTAATTCCTCTCATATCACGGTTTCTCTAAATCTTAAAAACTTCATCCACACAAAACTCAACAAGAACTCGTGAGATAAGTTAGTATAAATCAACTCAAAACCTTAACATTCTCTACTGTAGCAAATCACTAAAATTATAATTAAACATTGCATACTAAATGCCTCTGCATATTTAATACTCCTATCTACAAATAGAAATATTAAATAGGCAAACATATGCAAACAATGCAACTATAACAGCAATCTGCCAAAACAGAACAGTCTGTAAAGGATGAATAAGAATTCATACTTCCCTAACTCCAAAAATTCTGAAAACTTACCACGTGACAGAGAACTCATGCATGCTTACTGTGTAAAACTTTCAGATTTTTATCATGTTCTGACTATTCAGGAATATTCTGGACATAACAGAAAACTTTCTGTTTTCAAACAGCAACACATGAACTTGCAAACTGAGCATGGTAAAGGCTATAAATGGCATTTTATTGAACTAAAAGATACAAAACATGATTATTGATAAAAGCAAGCAAATCTCAACAAAAGAAAATGACGCTCCAAGCAAAACTCATATTATGTGACGAATAAAATATAGCTCCGAGTGAGGTTACCGATAGTGTTGAAGACGAAAGAGGGGATGTCTTCCGGGGCATCCCCAGGCTTGGTTGCTTGGGTCTTCCTTGAATATTACCTTGGGGTGACTTGGGCATCCCCAAGCTTAGGGTATTTCCACTCCTTATTCTCCTCATATCGATATCTCACCCAAAACTTGAAAACTTCAATCACACAAAACTTAACGGAACTTGTGAGATAGGTTAGTATGATAAAAATAAATCATCCACTTAGGTACTGTCAAGACAAGATTCATAATTGTTCTCACATAATTCCTACTGTATTATATCATTTCCACAATTTATATTACTCAATATAAGCTATGGAAACACTAAAACAAGCAAACTATGCAACCGAAAACAGAATCTGTCAAAAACAGAACAGCATGTAGTGAGCGATTTAAAATCCATACTTCTGTACCTCCAAAAATTCTTAAAAATTAAGACAACGTAAAAAATTTGTAACCCAATACTTTGTAAAAAATTCAGAATTTTTTCACGCTCCATTACAGAATAGAAATTCCAGCACTGGACGCAAAAGTTTCTGTTTTTGCACAGAATCAAATCAACAAGCATCCACACTATCCCAAAGGCTTTACTTGACACTTTATTGAAAGAAAACATATAAAACATGATTACCACAGTAGATTAATCCTGTGGACACACAAAAACAGTAGGTATAAATATTGGGTTGTCTCCCAACAAGCGCTTTTCTTTAATGCCTTTTAGCTAGGCATGATGATTTCAATGATGCTCGCATAAAAGTAAAGAATTGAAACACAAAGAGAGCATCATGAATCACATGTAGCAAACACATTTAAGCCTAACCCACTTCCTATGCATAGGGATTTTGTGAGAAAACAATTTATGGGAGCAAGAATCAACTAGCATAGGAAGGCTAAACAAGCATGACTTCAAAACTTTCAACATAAAGAGAGGAAACTTGATATTATTGCAACACCTACAAACATATGATCCTCTCTCATAATAATTTTCAGTAGCATCATGAATGAATTCAAAAATATAACTATCACATAAAGCATTCTTTTCATGATACATAAGCATAGAATTTTTATTACTCTTCACATAAGCAAATTTCTTCTCATTCATAATAGTGGGAGCAAATTTCTTCTCATTCATACTTGATTGGCATAATCCAATTGAAAATTAAAATCATGATGACAAGTTTCATTTTTTTTAGAAAAGGAGGATGTACCCCCGGCCTCTGCATCTGGACGATGCATGCAGCCATATTATTAATTATTCACAAAACCCATACAAGGTGATACATCAATAAGCCTGAAGCCACCATCTTGGCAACACCGTTGCTACTCCTATCCCCTTGATGATGGCGTGCCGAATGTCCGGGCCTAATACCAAACAGACATCGCACCAAAGCCTAACATCTAAAGCCGGGTGTCCCATCCAAGCCACTACCTGGATTGGGTCCCACACTGGTCTGGCACACTCCCAGTGAGCACCGCACGCTGCAAGGGCCGTCACCTCCATCTTCCCTCGGTCCATCCTCAGAGCATAGCTGATGCACCAACCTTGCCAGGCCTCTCTGCCATCAATGCCACCATGACGCCAGACAGCTTCCTCCTCCTGGGCGAGTCCATCTCCGCGCATCAGACGCCGAGTCTCCACAGCGCCACGCCGTCGAGAACCGCCACCATCAATGTGGAAGATGAAGCACCACTCCACCAAAGACGCCGTCCTCTGGTCCCTCGAGCCCGTGTGCACCTCTAAGAATGACGCCCCCAAGGGGGAAACGACACCAGAGAGCCGCCGTCATCCGATCTACTGATCTAGGGTTTCCCCTGGAGGTAGCAGAGAGTGGCCTTGAACTTCTCCACGGCGATGCCTTCAGGAAGGGAACGATGCAGACAGCGTCGCCGTCGCCGGCCTTGGCCATGGCCAATAGCAGGTTTTCACCCAGATCTGATCGAAGACCTCCATCTCTCGTGCACAGGCCGCCGCCATCCCTGCCGGGATCTCAACGAAGACTCCAAGGAGTGGATCGGCGCCGCGGCGTCGTCGTTGTTGTGGCCGCCGTCGCCGGCCAAGGGTCTCCCCCGACCCCAAGAGCCCCACCATCCAATCACCGCCCACCACCCGGATCCGGCGAGCAAGGCCACACCGAAGCCCAGATCGAGCAGGATAAGGTGAAGGAGATGAAGCTGGCGCAGGTCGATCCAGATCTGACGGCCGGCCGACGGATCACGGCCGCCATGAGATCCCACCACTGGGTCCTCGCCGCCCACGCAAGCCGAGGAAGACCGGCCACACACCCGCAGCCACCCTCCGTCAGGGAAGGCGGCGCCCACATTGACCGGGGCCGCCACCCCGGCACACCAAGCTCTCCGCGCGAGGCAGCAGCAGCCAGCCCCGCCGCCACCTTCCTCGACGCCGCGCGGGCTTGCCGGAAACTATCTCTGGTGGCGGCGAGATCTGGAGGGAGGGGGAAGGGGGCCGGCGGCGCTCTAGGGTTGGGGCCGCCCGAGTCGCCCCAGAGGAACGATGCGGGGGTGGGGATGACAAGTTTCATAGTTATCATTATTCTTTATAGCATACATGTCATCACAATAATCATCATAGATAGCAACTTTGTTGTCATAATCAATTGAAACATCTTCCAAAATAGTGGATTCATTATTAAATAAAGTCATTACCTCTACAAATCCGCTTTCATCAATATAATCATCATAAATAGGAGGCATGCTTTCATCATAATAAATTTGCTCATCAAAACTTGGGGGAATAAAAATATCATCTTCATCAAACATACCATCCCCAAGCTTGTGGCTTTGCATATCATTAGCATCATGCATATTCATAGAATTCATACTAACAACATTGCAATCATGCTCACCAGTCAAAGATTTTATGCCAAACATTTTATTGAATTCTTCTTCTATCAATTGAGCACAATTTTCCGCTCCATCATTTTCAAGAAAGACATTATAAAGATGAATAATATGAGGCAACCTCAATTCCATATTTTTTTGTAGTTTTCTTTTATATACCAAACTAGTGATAAAACAAGAAACTAAAAGATTCGATTGCAAGATCTAAAGATATACCTTCATGCACTCACCTCCCTGGCAAAGGGCCAGAAAAGAGCTTGATGTCTACTACGCAACTTTATTCTTGTAGACTCGTGTTGGGCCTCCAAGCGCAGAGTTTTGTAGGACAGTAGCAAATTTCCCTCAAGTGGATGACCTATGGTTTATCAATCCGTGGGAGGCGTAGGATGAAGATGGTCTCTCTCAAACAACCCTGCAATCAAATACAAGAAATCTCTTGTGTCCCCAACACACCCAATACAATGGTAAATTGTATAGGTGCACTAGTTCGGCGAAGAGATGGTGATACAAGTGTAGTATGGATAGTAGATATAGGTTTTTGTAATCTGAAAATAAAAAAAACAGCAAGGTAGCAAATGATAAAAGTGAGCACAAACGGTATTGCAATACTTAAAAACAAGACCTAGGGTTCATACTTTCACTAGCGCAATCTCTCAACAATGCTAACATAATTGGATCATATAACAATCCCTCAACGTGCGATAAATAATCACTCCAAAGTTCCTATTAGCGGAGAACATAAGATAGAAATTGTTTGTAGGGTACGAAACCACCTCAAAGTTATCCTTTCCGATCGATCTATTGAGCCATTCCTATAAGTGTCACAAACAGCCCTAGAGTTCGTACTAAAATAACACCATATGATACACATCAACCAACTCTAATGTCACCTAGATACTCCAATGTCACCACAAGTATCCGTGAGTTGATTATACGATATGCATCAAACTTCATAATCATAATATTCAATCCACACAAAGAACTTCAAGGAGCACCCCAAAGTTTCTATCGGAGAAAAGATAATGAAAACGTGCATTAACCCATATGCATAGATTACCCCAATGTCACCGCAGGAATCCGCGAGTTGAGTGCCAAAACATATATCAAGTGAATCAATATAATACCCCATTGTCACCACGGGTATTCATATGCAAGACATACATCAAGTGTTCTCAAATCTGAAATATTCAATCCGACAATAACGAAACCTCAAAGGGAAAAGATTCGATTCATCACAGCAAGGATAGAGAGGGAAGAAACACCATATGATCCAACTATATTAACAAAGCTCGCGGTACATCAAGATCGTGCCAAATCAAGAACGCGCGAGAGAGAGATAAAACACATAGCTACTGGTACAAACCCTTAGCCCCGAGAGAATATAAGAAGACATGAAGCATGAAGTAGGGTCATTACCCATCTCGAAGAGTCTGAACCTAGGTAAACCATGTCTCCTATCTCATCGATCTTGCACGTAAATTGATATGGTCCTTGTATTGACTACTTACCATCATTTAGTACAAATACCATTGAAAGGGCATTTCCCTAAATGATTTTGGTGAAGATGAAAAAGCAATTGTGGTCTAATCATGTGCTTGAGCTGCACAGGTATATTCGAGAAAGGCACAAGACGATTAGGTTTCCCTTTGAAAGGAAAAGAGCGAAGACGGTTGTTAGGGCATATTTCCCCTTTGTGGTTTTGGTGATTGATAACAATGCGTTTTGTGGACTAACCGTGTGCATTGAGTATTTCAGAGATTATATTAGATGGCACAAGACGGTTTAATTCCCGTAGGTGGTTAAGAGTGAAGACGTTATTTTCTGACAATTTCTTTTTGGTGGATTTGAGTCGTAGAAAATCCGTACTATTAAGAGGGGGTCCGCAGTGGAAAGGTTAGGGTGGAATCAAACACGTACACATTCACCTTTGCACCCTCTTTCCTTCTCGGCAACTTGGAGTACCATATGTTTTCTGGGCAGCTTTTCAGCACCCAAGCGGTAGTACCGCTTGTCGGTACTGCCGCTGCTAGTACCGCTTTGGGCTTGACCCCCTGTGCATGGTTCTGTTGCTCAATTTAAATTTAATGGTAGTAGAGCGGTAGTAGGTCGGTAGTACCGCTTGCGCGGTACTTCAGCTCCCTACTACTGTTTTACTGCCGCTTAGGTGGTTTCATCCGTGCATGGTTCGGTTGCCCACTTTGCCCGAGCGGTAGTAGAGCGGATGTAGGGCGGTAGTACCGCTTGTGCGGTACTTCCGGCCCTACTCCACTCCTCCTCCGCAGTTCCCCTGGTACCTACACTCTAAGTGGTAGTACCGCTTAGAGGGCATGGTAGTACTGCTCCGGCAGCACTATCGGCCTCTGTTCTATGAATTGTTGTGTACTGAATCAGGAACTACCGCCCAAGCGGTAGTATCGCTCCCAAGAGCAGTAGTACCGCTTGTGTGCGGTCTGCCGGCAGAAAATGGATGGATTTTCCCCTCACTATATAAAGGGGGTCTTCTTCCCTAAGAAGACTCACCTCTTTTCCCCTAAGCTCCATTGTTGCCCCTAAGCCCATTTTCGCCCGATCTCTCTCCCTAGCCATCTTGTTGATTTTCTAGGGTTTGATTGAGAGGGCCCCGATCTACACTTCCACCGAGAGAAATTTGATTCTCCCCACTAATCCCTTGCGGATCTTGTTACTCTTGGGTGTTTGGGCACCCTAGACGGAAAAGGTCACCTCAGAGCCACAATCCATTGTGGTGAAGCTTCGTGGTGGTGTTGGGAGCCTCCAATTAAGTTGTGGAGATTGCCCCAACCTTGTTTGTAAAGGTTCGCTCGCCGCCTTCAAGGGCACCACTAGTGGAATCACGGCATCTTGCATTGTGCGAGGGCGTGAGGAGAATACGGTGGCCCTAGTGGCTTCTTGGGGAGCATTGTGCCTCCACACTGCTCCAACGGAGATGTACTTCCCCCAAAGGGAAGGAACTTTGGTAACACATCCTTGTCTTCATCGGCTCCACTTGTGGTTATTTCTTACCTTTACTTTGTGCACGCTATTATTGTGTTGTATCCCTTGCTTGCTTGTGTTGTTGTTATTGTTAGCATCATATAGGTTGTTCACCTAGTTGCATATCTAGACAACCTATTTGTTACTAAACCTAATTTGTTAAGAAAAGCTAAAAATTGGTAGTTGCCTATTCACCCCCCCTCTAGTCAACCATATCGATCCTTTCAATTGGTATCTGACCCTCGTGTCTTCTTAAGGGCTTTACCGCCTAAAGAGTATGGTTGACGACAAGCCAAGGGCGGATGAGTTACCCGCGGCCGAGGTGGTGCCACGGTCACACGAGAGGATTTAAATGAAGTTATTGCTTCACTTAAATCATCTATGACGACCGAGGTCAAATCCTCGTTTAAAGAATTCCTTGATGGTCTCAAACTTTCTACCGATCCGTTGCAAGTGGTTAAACCCACTACCTCAGAGTCAGATGCCAACTCCGGTAAGGAGGGGGCTAATAGCGATAAGGCTAGTTTGCCTCAAGGAAAGAATGGGTCGGGCATCAATGCTCCGGTTGCCCCTCCCCCGCTCTATGGAGGACTAGTCCCCTCACTGCATATCAACCACCTTGGTCCTCCTCCTAAGCTTGTGTTAAATGATTTTCCTAATTGAGTTTTTCATACCAAGTCTCATTTCAATCACAGCTCAATACATCTTTGGAGAATCATTGAGCAAGGCTTCTACCTGCATGATCCAAACAATTTCACTCCAAGAGAAGAAGTGGACAACCAATTCAATCACTCCGCGTTGTTCATCCTCCAAGCTGCAATGCCTCCCGAAGAGCTAGCTCACTTGCACCCACTCACTCTTGCAAAAGATGCATGAGAACACATTGTCTCTTTGTACAAGGGAAGCTCGAGCATTCAACGCTCCAACTTTGAGGAGGTTCTCGATGAGGCCGATGAGTTCATGATGAATGAAGAAGAAGATCCGTGTAAGCTCTACCGGAGATTGACTACTCTCGCGGTCTCACTACGAGATCATGGGAGCAAGGATACGGATGACAATTGGATCAAGCGCAAGTTCCTCAAGGCTATCATGACTTACAACAAGGCCATGTCCTCCGTGATTTGTCAAAGGCCAGACTTCCACACCATATCCTCAAGCGACGTGTTGGATGAATTCATTGCAATGAACATCTTGAACAAGACCGCCGACAATGCTCTTGCACGTGCTCAACGGTCAAAGAAACCCAACCTTGCTTTGAAGGCCAAGGCCATTCCGGAAGAAGAAGAAGAAGAGGAGGAAGAAGAGAGTTTCCCCGAAGACATCAAGTATGCTTAACACGAGCACATGGCTCTTGCATCAAGGAAATTTTGGGGCAATAAGAGAAACTCAAGGCCCAACTTCTCCAAGAACAACTCAAGTGGCTCCAAGGGCAAACAATGTGTGAGAACTTGCTACAATTGTGTCAAGGTGAGTCACTTCGTGGTGGATTGCCCCTACGAGAATAGGGAAGACAATGGTGGCAAGCTCATTTGCAAAGACAAGGCCAAGTCCTTCCCCAACAAGAACAACTTCTCCAAGAAGGTGCCTGATACGTCTCCAACGTATCAATAATTTATGAAGTATTCATGCCATGTTTACAAAAAAAATTTATGGTTTTGGTGCACTTTTATATGATTTGAATGAAACTAACCTAGACTGACGCTATTTTCAGCAGAACTACCATGGTGTTATTTTTGTGCAGAAATAAAAGTTCTCGGATTGGGCTGAAAATTTACGGTGATTTTTTATGGACAAGATGAGACCCCCGAAACCTGAGAGGTGGACCAGACGAAGTCCAGGGGGGCACGAGCTCAGGTGGCACCCCCCTAGGGTGTGTGGGCTGAGCTCGTGGGTCCCTCGGGACTCCCCCTGACGTGAAACCAACACCAACAATTCTTATAAATAGGGAAACCCCCAAAAAGAAAACTAAAACTTCCGCGCCGTCGCCGCAGGCCTCTGTTCCAAAGCGATCTCATCTGGAGGCCTTTTCCGGCACCCTGCCGGAGGGGGAAATCATCACCGGAGGCCATCTTCATCATCCCGGCAGTCTCCATGATGAGGAGGGAGTAGTTCACACTCGGGGCTGAGGGTATGTACCAGTAGCTATGTGTTTGATCTCTCTCTCTCACTCGTGTTCTTCATTTGGCACGATCTTGATGTACCATGAGCTTTGTTAATATAGTTGGATCATATGGAGTTCTTCCCTCTCTATCTTGTTGTGATGAATTGAATCTTTCCCTTTGAGGTTTCATTGTTATCAGATTGAATATTTTGGATTTGAGAACACTTGATGTATGTCTTGCATGTGGATACCCGCGGTGACAGTGGGGTATTCTATTGAGTCACTTGATGTATGTTTTGGTAATCCTTGTGGATTTCCGAGGTGACATTGGGGTAATCTAGGCATAGGGGTTGATGCATGTTTTCATCCTAGTTTCTCCGATAGAAACTTTGGGGTACTCTTTGAAGTTCTTTGTGTTGGATTGAATATTATGAATTTGAAATTGCTTGATGTATGTCGAATAATTGACTCATGGATACTTGTGGTGACATTGGAGTATCTAGGTGACATTAGAGTTGATTGATGCGTATCATATGGTGTTATTTTAGTACGAACTCTAGAGATGTTTGTGACACTTATAGGGATGACTCAATAGATTAATCGGAAAGGATAACTTTGAGGTGGTTTTGCTACCTACAACAATTTCTTCTTATGTTCTCTGTTTGCTAGGAACTTTGGAGTGATTCTTTGTTGCACGTTGAGGGATTATTATATGATTCAATTATGTTAGCATTGTTGAGAGATTGCACTAGTGAAAGTATGAACCCTAGGCCTTGTTTCTAAGCATTAGAATACCGTTTGTGCTCACTTTTGTTACTTGCTACCTTGCTGTTTTTATTATTTTAGATTACAAAAACCTATATCTACTATCCATACTACACTTGTATCACCATCTCTAAGCCGAACTAGTGCACCTATACAATTTACCATGTATTGGGTGTGTTGGGGACACAAGAGATTTCTTGTATTTTTATTGCAGGGTTGTTTGAGAGAAGACCATCTTCATCCTATACCTCCCACGGATTGATAAACCTTAGGTCATCCACTTGATGGAAATTTGCTGCTGTCCTACAAAACTCTGCGCTTGGAGGCCCAACAGAGTCTACAAGAAATAAAGTTGATATGTTTTTTATAGTTTCTATGGCATATATTGGTCAATATAAATTATAGAAATGGTAGAGTGCAGTAGGAATTATGTGAGAACAATTATGAATCTTGTCTTGGTAGTACCTAAGTGGATGATTTATTTTTATCATACTAACCTATCTCACGAGTTCCGTTAAGTTTTGTGTGATTGAAGTTTTCAAGTTTCGGGTGAGATGACGATAGAAGGAGAATAAGGAGTGGCAAGAACCTAAGCTTGGGGATGCCCAAGGCACCCCGAGGTAATATTCAAGGAATACTCAAGCATCTAAGCTTGGGGATGCCCCGGAAGGCATCCCCTCTTTCGTCTTCAATCTATCGGTATACCTCACTTGGAGTTATATTTTTATTCGTCACATGCTATGTGTTTTGCTTGGAGCATCTTTTCATTTTGTTTGTTGTTTGAATAAAATTATTAGATATGAAAATTTTGAATTGGAGAGAGTCCTCACATAGCTACTTAATTGTTTGACTACTCACTGATCTTCACTTATATCTTTTGGGGTAGTTTGTCATTCACTCTTGTGCTTCACTTATATCCTAAGAGTGAACTGTTGAATGAATTGAATACCTCAAATTAAATATGTTCCATATGCTTAGTAATATTTTCACATTGGGTTCAGAAAGTAAAATCTATTGAAGTTTGATAATCACAATATTGGTCATACAAGCAATTCATGAATGATTAGTATAACGGAGAGAACTTTCACATACAAATATATTATCTTGGACATCTTTTATGACTGCTGTTTTTATTATTTCAGATTACAAAAACCTATATCTACTATCCATTCTACACTGGTATCACCATCTCTTCGCCGAACTAGTGCACCTATACAATTTACCATTGTATTGGGTGTGTTGGGGACACAAGAGATTTCTTGTATTTGATTGCAGGGTTGTTTGAGAGAGACCATCTTCATCCTACACCTCCCACGGATTGATAAATCTTAGGTCATCCACTTAAGGGAAATTTGTTGTTGTCCTACAAAACTCTACGCTTGGAGGCCCAACAGAGTCTACAAGAAATAAAGTTGCGTAATAGACATCAGTGCCACAAAAGGGGTTGGTTGCGCATGAAGAGTACACCTCCGATGATGATGATGATGATGATACAAGTGGAGAAGGGATTGCAATGGCCACTGTGGCCATTGCCACTTCTTCTCCAACCATGGTGTCTCTCTTCGACGCCCCCAATGGGAACCTCATCCCCAAGTGCCTCATGGCAAAAGGCATCAACAAGGTAAACTCAAACATCAAAACTTCTATCACTACTAATCCTTGTTGTTTGGATTGTGTGGATGAAGATGAGGAGGTAAAAGTGGATGAAAATGAGTTTGACAAGTTCTTGGTAAAGCTCAAAGGTGAGACCAAGAAGCACTTTGTTGCTCTCTTGGAACAACTAGGTGAGGCCAATGATCTCATTGAGTCACACGAAGAGACCATCACTAAGATGGAAGGGCATAGTCGTGACTATGCCGATGAGATAGCGGATCTTTTTATTGCTCTTGAGGAAGAGCGCGGTCTCCGTTTGGCTCTTGAGGATTCACAAAATGTTGATCTTGCTAAATTAAGGAAGGATCATGATCATGCTCTAGTTCTTGCTCATGTGCTCAAATCCGAGAAGGTTGAACTTGGGGTTGGCCATGCTAGACTCAAGGAGTTTGAGTTACTTGACAAGGCTCACGAGGCCTTGAAGAGTGCTCATACTACTCTCAAGGAGTCTCATGATCAACTCCAAGTGAAGCTAACCAAGGAGATAGCCACGTGCCCTCCTTTTGTGTTAATTGATAATGCCCATGCTACTAACCCTTGTTGTGAGCATGTGCATCTTGTGAAGGAGAATGCTAAGCTAAAAGAGCAAATTGAGAAGGGCCTTGTCCCTTGCATACAAGGCGAGAAGAACCTCAACGACCTTTTGAGCAATCAAAAGGAAGTTGTTGGAAAGGAGGGACTTGGGTTTGCACCCAAGTCAAAGAAGAAAAAAAAAAGCAAGACCAAGCAACCTCTCTAAATCAAGAAGGTATTTGTCAAGGAGGGAGAGGGTGCTCCTATGGAGAAGAAGAACAAGGTGGTGGGTGGTGATGCCAAAAAGGTCAAAACCACTCCACCCAATAAAGCCGGCGACTTTAACCCTTCTTATGTTTTATGCCGTGCTAGTGATGGGCATGTTTATGCCAAATTTGTTGGTTGTTCTTATGAGTACATTGAATGGTCTATTTGGGTTCCTAAGACCCTTGTTACTTACATCAAAGGACCCATTAAAAAATGGGTACCTAAATCCAAGCATTGATATCCTGTATGAGTTTGCTTTCGGTGGGGTGTCATGGTTGCTCGATAGTGGAGCGACAAATCATATGACCGGGAGCAAGGACTTGGTGGTGGACGTGCAACCAAGCCCATCTATGCCCACCCATGTCCAATTCGGTGATGCTTCAATATCTAAGGTATTGGGTCTTAGCAAGGTTGTCATTTCTCATGATTTATCCACTGAGAAGGTCATGCTTGTTGAGACCCTTGCATACAATTTACTTTCCGTTTGTCAACTTGCACTTATGGGCTTTGCCACTTTCTTTGATCTTGATATCGTGGCCCTTTTGTGGAGCAAGACTCTTAAAGTAGCTTTTGTTGGGCATGTCGAGAACGGTCTCTATGTGGTTAACTTTTCGGAGTGACCCACTAAGACCACGACTTGCCTAATGGCTAAAGTTGACATGGGGCGGCTTTGGCATCGCCATTTAGCCCACGTCAATGTGAGATCTTTGCAAAGTCTCCTCAAAGGGAACCATGTTCGTGGACTAACAAATGTTAGTTTTGCCAAAGATCATGTTTGTAGTGCTTGCATCGAAGGAAAGCTACATGAGACGGCTCACCGACCCATGACTATTATTTACTCGAAGAGGCCCTTGGAGCTCCTTCACATGGATATCTTTGGTCCTCCATCCTTTGATAGTCTTGGGGGAAGAAAGTATTGCTTGGTGATTGTGGATGATTATTCAAGATACACATGGGTATATTTCTTCAAGAGGAAAAGCGAGACCCAACAAACCGTCATCGACTTTGCAAATGACGCTCAACGTCAACATGATGCAAAGATATTGATGATTAGAATCGACAATGGCACCGAGTTCAAGAACTACACCTTGGATGAGTTCCTTAGTGATGAGGGGATCAAGCACCAATACTCTGCACCTTATACACCTCAACAAAATGGTGTAGCGGAGAGGAAGAACTGGACGTTGATGGACGCGGCAAGGACCATGATAGTGGAATTCAAATCTCCGTACAACTTTTGGGCCGAAGCCATCAACACGGCATGTCATGCATCCAATCGGCTCTACCTCCGCAAAGGCTTGAACAAGACTCCATAAGAAATACTTACCGGTAACAAGCCCAACCTTAAGTAATTCTGGGTGTTCGGTTGTAAGTGTTTCATTCTCAATAAAGGTGCTCGTTTGTCTAAATTCGAACCTAGAGCTCAAGAGGGCATATTTTTTGGTTATGCTACAAACTCTCATGCTTACCGTGTTCTCAACTAGTCCAATGGACTCATTGAGGAGACGTGTAACGTGGAGTTTGATGAAAATAACGGCTCCCAAGTGGAGCAAAGTGGTCTTTGTGATGTAGGTGATGAAATTCCTCCCCAAGCCATAAGAAGAATGGGAGTTGGTCAAATCCTCCCCATTGAGGAACCCCTTGTGGCCGAAGTAGAAGGACAATGTTCTACGCAAGTGGAACCATCACCGACGCTTGACCCACACGCTCCCGAAGAACAAAGTGAAGGCCCTCAACCAAATGAACAAGATCAAGGGTGAGATCAACCTCATGATGATGGTGATGCACCAAATGATGCCCAAGATCAAGTTCATGACTCCAAGCAAGCTCAAGACGACGCTCAAGATGATCAAGATGATACTCCTCAAATTCCTATTGAAGAGCATGTGGAGCGTCGTGCCGCCAAAGTGGCTTCCATGCTAAAACATCAAGAACATGTCATGGAGAATGTCCTTGAAGCCTAAGAAAGGGGGTAACCACGCGTAAAAAATTAACAAACTTTTGTGAGCATCACGCGTTTGTTTCTTGTATTGAACCCCAAAAGGTACATGAGGCGCTGGAGGACTCGGATTAGCTAGAGGCCATGCATAATGAACTCAACAACTTCGAGCGCAACAAGGTGTGGCAATTGGTGCCAAGGCCAAAAGAGAACCATAATGTCATTGGAACCAAATGGATCTTCAAGAACAAGCAAGATGCAAACGGTGTTGTCACTCGCAACATGGCAAGATTGGTAGCTCGAGGCTACTCCCAAGTCGAGGGTATCGACTACGGTAAAACCTTTGCTCCCATTGCTCATCTTGAATCTATTCGCATGTTGCTTGAATATGCATCTCATCATGATTTCAAGTTGCAACAAATGGATGTGAAAAGTCCATTTCTTAATGGTCCTCTTAATGAGTTGGTGTATGTCAAACAACCCCCGGGGTTCGAGGATCCCAAGTTCCCCAATCATGTATACAAGCTCGATAAGGCACTCTATGGCCTTAAACAAGCCCCACGTGCATGGTATGAGCACCTTACCGAGTTGTTGCAAGATCGTGGGTTTGAAATTGGGAAAATCGATCCCACTCTTTTTACTAAGAGGGTCAAAGGGGATTTGTTCATATGCAAACTATATGTTGATGATATTATCTTTGGTTCTCCTAACAAAGCTTTCAATGATGAGTTTGTCGCATTCATGACCGAGAAGTTTGAGATGTCTATGATGGGAGAGTTGAAGTTCTTTCTCGGGTTCGAAGTCAAGCAAAGAAGAGAAGGAACCTTCATCAACCAAGACAAATATACCCATGACATGCTCAAGAGATTCAAGTTGGAAGATTTCAAGCCGACCAAGACTCCAATGCCAACCAAGTGCCAACTTGACATTGATCCCAATGGTAAAGCGGTGGATCAAAAGGTATATCGCTCCATGATTGGAACCCTGCTTTACCTTTGTGCATCTAGGCCGGATATCATGTTGAGTGTGGGAATGTGTGCATGGTTTCAAGCCGCACCTAAGGAAAGCCACTTTGTGGCGGTCAAGCGAATCTTTCGATTTTTGGCTCATACCCCAAACTTTGGCTTATGGTACCCCAAAGGAGCAAGCTTTGATCTCATGGGATATTCGGACTCGGATTGGGCGAGAGACCGTGTGGATAGGAAGTCAACTTCCGGAGGGTGCCAATTCCTTGGACGCTCTTTGGTGAGTTGGTCTTCGAAGAAGCAAAATTGTGCATCTCTCTCCATCGAGTCCGAGTATCTAGCCGCTGCAAGTTGTTGTGCACAATTGCTATGGATGAGGCAAACTTTAAAGGATTACGGTGTCACTTGTGACAAAGTGCCTCTTCTATGTGACAATGAAAGTGCAATCAAGATCTCCTACAATCCGATGCAACATAGCAAGACGAAGCATATTGAGATTCGTCATCATTTCATCCGGGATCACATCAAGAGTGGAGAGATTGATCTTATATATGTCAACACTCAAGAGCAACTAGCGGATATATTCATGAAGCCATTGGATGAAGCAAGATTTTGCGAGTTAAGGCATGAGCTAAATATCATTGATTCGAGCAATGTAGCTTGAGACTAGGCACACCCCACTACATTCATCATGTTATCTTGTTTTAGATGTAGGCATGGATTTAGGGGGAGTGTTGTTCTCTCAATGAGCTCTCCCTCCCCCTATTATGCATAAACAAACCCAATCTTTCACATTAGCCATTTTTGATGGTACTTGTGCTTCAAAGATGAGTTTTGGTCATGGACCCAAGGTTAAAATCTTCGCGGTGCCATACCAATTGACTCAAACATAGGTGGCCTCGACCACCGCCCTCTCTTTGAGAGGTTTTGGTGTTCTTTGGATTTGATTGGTTTTACCTAAACTTTTGGTCTTTTGTGTGTTCGATCACTCCATATGTGCTCTTGTTTTGTTTGCTTTTTGACCTTGGAGTGTCCCTTCACATCTGCTGGTTTTCTTGTCTCCAACCCAAGCCTTCTCACCTACAAACATCTTAGAATTGCATAAGCCACCACTCCAAATTTGATCTTTGTAGTTTCCTGTGTTGCAAGCGGTACTACCGCTGGTTTTGGACGGTACTACCGTGCAAACGGCACTACCGCTCCTACCACCGGTACTAATGCTAGGAGCAGTTCTACCGGCATCCTGCCTTGTGTAGCACTGGAGCGGTACTACCACTGTGTGGTGGCCGGTACTACCATGCAAACGGTACTACCGCGCCCTCCAGTGGTACTACCGCTTTGGGGGTTCACTGACGGGTTAAGAGGTGGGCACGTGGAGTTCTAACTCCCCCATACCCATTCACTCCCCTCTCTCTCGAACTCCCTCTCTCAGGCGACCAAGAACTGCTCCGGAGGCCGGCCTCGGCTCTCCGCATCTATGTCGTCTTCCACAATTCCAACCGGTGGGATCGATCCCCACCCCCTCCTCTCTCCATGGAACCTGGTATTGCCCCCATTATTCTCTCCATTGGTTCTAGTTTTTGAATCTTGGACTTAGGGCAATGCGTGGTGTTTTCTTCGGTTTTTGGCTAAATCGAGGCTTGAGAAGGATGTGGGATGACTGCTAGATAGGAGGGTAGGAACTTTTTGTCTCGATTTCAAAGTTTTGGATCCTTGGTACAACCGGATCTGACACGGTTGTGCGCTTCTGTAGACAGCGGTACTACCGCTTGGTCATGAACGGTACTACCGCTTGCGCGGTACTACCACCATCCACTGACCAGCAGTACTACTGCTCGTCTCCCAAGTGGTACTACCACTGTGAGGCCGGTACTATCGTTGGAGATCCATCTCTTCTGAATTTTTCCAATTTGTTCGTCTCCCTCACACCTAATTCTTGGCTTATGCATATCATTAACACCTGCTTTCCGTGGTTTGTGGGTTGTGTTCAGGTGGTGGTAGTTCTTCGCGTCGCAAGAATGCCGATGCTCCTCGCAAGCCCCCAAAGCGAGGGCATACTTATTATGCCAGATGCAACTATTCAGATGATGAAGAGGAAGAAGCTGCTCCAACACCACCTGCTCTCCGCAAGCTACCAACAAGAAACCAACCGCAGAGGCACCAGCCCCAAAGATCCGCCGTCAAGTTAGTTGCAAAGAAGGACAAGGCTCCTGTCAAGTATGTGATGGAAATGAACTCTATGGACTTGTCTCTGGTTGGGCCCCCTTTCTGGAACCGAGATCAGGAAGGTACATATCATGATGTTCTCAAAGCAAAGAAGAATCTGTTTGCCAAGTCCAAGTCCATCAACATTGAGCACATGAAGAAGGATATGGAATATATTGGAGAAGCTCTGGCTCAGTGTGAGCAGTTTGACTTAATGAAGATCATCACATTCAACAATGACTTTGACCCAAAGATGGTTGCTCAGTTCTTTGCCACCATCTACTTTGGTACTGATGATGAGAGGATAACGAGTTGGATGATACATGGCAGGAAGGTGGTATCCAATTGGAAGACCTTCATGAACAGCTTGGGTTACAATGATGAGGGCATCAGGACTCCTCTGGGCATTCATCCTCATTCGGAGGCTCAGGCTACCCACAAGCCCAAGCTGCTCCCTGATGTCTACTACACAACTTTATTCTTGTAGACTCGTGTTGGGCCTCCAAGCGCAGAGTTTTGTAGGACAGCAGCAAATTTTCCTCAAGTAGATGACCTAAGGTTTATCAATCCATGGGAGGTGTAGGATGCAGATGGTCTCTCTCAAATAACCCTGCAATCAAATACAAACAATCACTTGCGTCCCCAACACACCCGATACAATGATAAATTGTATAGGTGCACTAGTTCAGTGAAGAGATGGTGATACAAGAATCTGAAATAATAAAAACAGCAAGGTGATATCTCCTTTTTATTGATCCGGTATTGGAACAAGAAAAGGTACCTCGCACCTATTTCCCCAGAGGTGACTGCTACTTGTGAGTTGCGTTGGGATTTCCCCGAAGAGGACGGGATGATGCAGTACAGTAGAGATAAGTATTTCCCTCAGTTATGAAACCAAGGTTATCAATCCAGTAGGAGAATCACGTAACAACTCGTTAGCAGTACCTACACACAAAACAACAAATCCTCGCACCCAACGCGAACAAGGGGTTGTCATTCCCATGGCAGTTAATTGCAAGATTAAATTGTATGGTAATAGATAGATAGATCAAACAAAAATACAAAATAAAATAAATAAAGTAAAAGTGCAGCAAGGTATTTTTAGGATTTTAATATATGATAAAAGTAGACCCGGGGGCCATAGTTTTCACTAGAGGCTTCTCTCTTGAAAATAGCATACGGTGGGTGAACAAATTACTGTTGGGCAATTGATAGAAAAGCAAATAATCATGACGATATCCAAGGTAATGATCATATATATAGGCATCACGTCCGAGACAAGTAGACCGAAATGATTTTGCATCTACTACTATTACTCCACACATCGACCGCTATCCAGCATGCATCTAGAGCATTAAGTTCATAAAGAACGGAGTAACACCTTAAGCAAGATGACATGATGTAGACAAAGTAAACTCACGCATGAATAAACCCCATATTTTTACCCTTAATAGCAACGATACATACGTGTCATGTCCCTTTCTGTCACTAGGATTGAGCACCGCAAGATCGAACCCATTACAAAGCACCTCTCCCATTGCAAGATAAATCAATCTAGTTAGCCAAACCAAATCAATAGATCGGAGAGAAATACGAAGCTATAACAATCATGCATAATAGAGTTCAGAGAAAACTCAAATAATATTCATGGACAATCTGATCATAAACTCACAATTCATCGGATCCCAACAAACACACCGCAAAAAGTGATTACATTGGATAGAACTCCAAGAACATCGAGGAGAACATTGTATTGAAGATCAAAAAGAGAGAAGAAGCCATCTAGCTACTAACTATGGACCCGAAGGTCTATGGTAAACTACTCACTCATCATCGGAAGGGCAGCAAGGTTGATGGAGATCCCCTCCGTGATCAAATCCCCCTCCGGCGGAGTGCCGGAAAAGGCCTCCAGATGGGATCTCTCGAGAACAAGAACTTGCGGCGGCGGAAAAAGTATTCCGTGGACTCCTCTACTGGTTTCCTGATTTTAGAGAATTTATAGAGGTGGAATTAGGTCAAACGGAGCAGAGGTGGGCCCACGAGGCACCAGGGCGCGCCACCCCCCCTGGGGCGCGCCCTGGTGGCTCGTGGCCACCTCCTCTGTCTTCTGGCCCTCTCCCGAAGCTTCTAGTGTCTCTTATGTCCAGAAAAAAAATCTCCAAAAAGTTTCGTGGCATTTGGACTTCGTTTGGTACTGATATTCTGGAAAACCAAAAACAGGCAAAAAACAGCAACTGGCACTGGGCACTAAGTTAATAGGTTAGTCCCAAAAAAGGATATATAATTGCTTGTAAATGTATATAAAAGAGACAAGATTGATACTATAATAGCATGGAACAATAAAAAATTATAGATACGTTGGAGACGTATCAGTGACCCTGGGTATCGAACCGACGAGACGAAGATTCCCTTGAAGCAATGGTCTCTAGCAAGCTTTTGCCAAAGTTTCAAATCCATCTTTTGACCGGATCAGCAAGCAAATTGTGATTCAAACACTTATAATAAAAAGAAGGTACGGGGATGAGGTCTTAATGCTTACAACCATGTATTGGTGTTGGGATAAAAAATGATATTAGTTTGTGCTCGGGAAGTCACCCATCAAGAGGTGTTTGCTTCATATCGGAGTGGGGGATGTGTCCAAATAACATCTTGACCGGCACGAGTCCTGCATCAAGAATCAGTTGTCCTACCGCAGGACCTAACCGTCTTGCGGGGTTTCCCCAATAATTAAGATAATAATATCAGTCAAAAGCTTTGGGCGTTTAATGACTACACCTCATGAATCCCCATGGTTATGATCCATGTTACCTACTAAACCTTACTGTCACCGGTGTTCAGTATAACACTTCACGGTCCCCTCACTCCTAGCCTCACCGGTGCTCAATCTCCATGATCCTGGGTACCTGCAGGGATGAAGATCGCGGACGAGACAAGAGACACTTCACGAAACAATTTGATTTCACACATACGAGACGTTATGTCAAAGACTTCCATTGATCCCTTCACCAAATACCTGGGGTTGCAAGGCTCATGTCTCACCCCATACCTTACCGGACTACTCACATATAGAGATCATATCACGGGAAGAAAACATTGAAGAACACATCTTGGGATTGATTGATTGCAATATGTCTTACAATGGATGCCTTGTGCGATGCACGATTTCAAGTATGAACTAGTTGAGAGAGCACTATGGTGGTGGAGATGACTATGGAGATGAAAATGGCAGCGGCTAGGGTTTGTGGACGAAGATGATGAAATGATGAAGAGATTTTGGCTGTGCTTAATGCTTTCCTGACGTTCTCCCCTTTGACATTTCGACTGGGTCCCCTTTATAAAAGTTGTTCAGGTGGACGACCTGCCTCGGTTTCCACGCCAAACGACCACTCATGCGAGCGCGTGCGGTCGCATGGAACACCGTCTTTGACTCTGGCGGCCTTCTGGCGCCTCCTGGTGACTTATCTCTTCTCCATTTTCCTTCCTTTCCTTTCTCCCACAT